>CATIWC010002603.1:0-37048 GCA_948472305.1 Vicia faba | reverse complement strand
AATTTTCTTTAGAGTTTCTTCAGAATTATGTTCATTTCATATTTCACCAGATTTTCTTAAAAGTTATGTATTTACTTCAAGCTTCATAAGATTATCTTATGATTTATGTTTACTTCAAAATTCATCAAATTTTCTTAAGATTTCATTAGTTTTAATAAGATTTTGTGCAAATTTATGTTCACTTCAAATTTCATCAGACTCTTTTTAAATTCAAAGTTCATCATATTCCCTTATGATTTATGTTCACCAAAAATTTCATCATATTTTCTTCCCATTTCATTTGAGTTTCTTTAGATATATATGTTCACTACAAACTCATCACATTTTCTTCAGATTTTTTTAACTTCAAATTTCGTTAGATTTTCTTCTTATTTCATTAGAGTTTCTTCAGATATATGTTCATTAAAAATTCATCATATTTTTTCAGGTTTCGGTTCACTTCCAACTACTTCATATTTTCTTCAGATTTCATCTGATTTTCTACAGATTTATGTGTACATAAAATTTCACCAGTTTTTTAATTTCATCATATTTTCTTCATATTTATATTCACTTAAAATGTTAACAGATTTTCTAAAAATTTCATCTTATTTTCTTCAGACTTATGATTAATTTAGATTTCATCTTATTTTCTTCAGATTATGTTTGAGTCAAATTTCATCATATTTTCTTATAATTTACATTCACTTCAAATTTCCTCATATTTTCCCTCATAATTCCTCAGTGTTTTATAGTTTTTGTGTTCTCTTTGAATTTAATTATATTTTATTCAAATTTCATCTGATTTTCTACATATTTATGTTTACCTTAATTTTCATCAGTTTTTTTATTTCGTCAGATTTTCTTCTGATTTATATTCACTTCAAATTTCATGACATTTTCTTCAGATTTTTGTTCACTTCAAATTTTGTAAGACTTTCTTTAGATTTAGTCATATTTTGTTCATATTTAGGATTACTTTAAATTTCATCTAATTTGTTTTAGATTTATGTTCCCTCAAATTTTTATTAGATTTCGTCCAATTTTCTTTAGAGTTTCTTCAGAATTATGTTCATTTCATATTTCACCAGATTTTCTTAAAAGTTATGTTTTTACTTCAAGCTTCATAAGATTATCTTATGATTTATGTTTACTTCAAAATTCATCAAATTTTCTTAAGATTTCATTAGTTTTAATAAGATTTTGTGCAAATTTATGTTCACTTCAAATTTCATCAGACTCTTTTTAAATTCAAAGTTCATCATATTCCCTTATGATTTATGTTCACCAAAAATTTCATCATATTTTCTTCCCATTTCATTTGAGTTTCTTTAGATATATATGTTCACTACAAAACTCATCACATTTTCTTCAGATTTTTTTAACTTCAAATTTCGTTAGATTTCTTCTTATTTCATTAGAGTTTCTTCAGATATATGTTCATTAAAAATTCATCATATTTTTTCAGGTTTCGGTTCACTTCCAACTACTTCATATTTTCTTCAGATTTCATCTGATTTTCTACAGATTTATGTGTACATAAAATTTCACCAGTTTTTTAATTTCATCATATTTTCTTCATATTTATATTCACTTAAATGTTAACAGATTTTCTAAAAATTTCATCTTATTTTCTTCAGACTTATGATTAATTTAGATTTCATCTTATTTTCTTCAGATTATGTTTGAGTCAAATTTCATCATATTTTCTTATAATTTACATTCACTTCAAATTTCCTCATATTTTCCCTCATAATTCCTCAGTGTTTTATAGTTTTGTGTTCTCTTTGAATTTAATTATATTTTATTCAAATTTCATCTGATTTTCTACATATTTATGTTTACCTTAATTTTCATCAGTTTTTTTATTTCGTCAGATTTTCTTCTGATTTATATTCACTTCAAATTTCATGACATTTTCTTCAGATTTTTGTTCACTTCAAATTTTGTAAGACTTTCTTTAGATTTAGTCATATTTTGTTCATATTTAGGATTACTTTAAATTTCATCTAATTTGTTTTAGATTTATGTTCCCTCAAATTTTTATTAGATTTCGTCCAATTTTCTTTAGAGTTTCTTCAGAATTATGTTCATTTCATATTTCACCAGATTTTCTTAAAAGTTATGTTTTTACTTCAAGCTTCATAAGATTATCTTATGATTTATGTTTACTTCAAAATTCATCAAATTTTCTTAAGATTTCATTAGTTTTAATAAGATTTTGTGCAAATTTATGTTCACTTCAAATTTCATCAGACTCTTTTTAAATTCAAAGTTCATCATATTCCCTTATGATTTATGTTCACCAAAAATTTCATCATACTTTCTTCCATTTCATTTGAGTTTCTTCAGATATATATATGTTCACTACAAAACTCATCACATTTTCTTCAGATTTTTTTTAACTTCAAATTTCGTTAGATTTTCTTCTTATTTCATTAGAGTTTCTTCAGATATATGTTCATTAAAAATTCATCATATTTTTTCAGGTTTCGGTTCACTTCCAACTACTTCATATTTTCTTCAGATTTCATCTGATTTTCTACAGATTTATGTGTACATAGAATTTCACCAGTTTTTTAATTTCATCATATTTTCTACATATTTAAATTCACTTAAAATGTTAACAGATTTTCTAAAAATTTCATCTTATTTTCTTCAGACTTATGATTAATTTAGATTTCATCTTATTTTCTTCAGATTATGTTTGAGTCAAATTTTATCATATTTTCTTATAATTTACATTCACTTCAAATTTCCTCATATTTTCCCTCATAATTCCTCAGTGTTTTATAGTTTTGTGTTCTCTTTGAATTTAATTATATTTTATTCAAATTTCATCTGATTTACTACATATTTATGTTTACCTTAATTTTCATCAGTTTTTTTATTTCGTCAGATTTTCTTCTGATTTATATTCACTTCAAATTTCATGACATTTTCTTCAGATTTTTGTTCACTTCAAATTTTGTAAGACTTTCTTTAGATTAAGTCATATTTTATTCATATTTAGGATTACTTTAAATTTCATCAAATTTGTTTTAGATTTATGTTCCCTTCAATTTTTATTAGATTTCGTCCAATTTTCTTTAGAGTTTCTTCAGAATTATGTTCATTTCATATTTCACCAGATTTTCTTAAAAGTTATGTTTTTACTTCAAGCTTCATAGTATTATCTTATGATTTATGTTTACTTCAAAATTTATCAAATTTTCTTAAGATTTCATTAGGTTTAATAAGATTTTGTGCAAATTTATGTTCACTTCAAATTTCATCAGACTCTTTTTAAATTCAAAGTTCATCATATTCCCTTATGATTTATGTTCACCAAAAATTTCATCATATTTTCTTCCCATTTCATTTGAGTTTCTTCAGATATATATATGTTGACTACAAAACTCATCACATTTTCTTCAGATTTTTTTTAACTTCAAATTTCGTTAGATTTTCTTCTTATTTCATTAGAGTTTCTTCAGATATATGTTCATTAAAAATTCATCATATTTTTTCAGGTTTCGGTTCACTTCCAACTACTTCATATTTTCTTCAGATTTCATCTGATTTTCTACAGATTTATGTGTACATAAAATTTCACCAGTTTTTTAATTTCATCATATTTTCTTCATATTTATATTCACTTAAAATGTTAACAGATTTTCTAAAAATTTCATCTTATTTTCTTCAGACTTATGATTAATTTAGATTTCATCTTATTTTCTTCAGATTATGTTTGAGTCAAATTTTATCATATTTTCTTATAATTTACATTCACTTCAAATTTCCTCATATTTTCCCCCATAATTCCTCAGTGTTTTATAGTTTTGTGTTCTCTTTGAATTTAATTATATTTTATTCAAATTTCATCTGATTTTCTACATATTTATGTTTACCTTAATTTTCATCAGTTTTTTTATTTCGTCAGATTTTCTTTTGATTTATATTAACTTCAAATTTCATGACATTTTCTTCAGATTTTTGTTCACTTCAAATTTTTTAAGACTTTCTTCATATTTAGTCACATTTTGTTCATATTTAGGATTACTTTAAATTTCATCAAATTTTTTTGTAGATTTATGTTCCCTTCAATTATCAGATTTCGTCCAATTTTCTTTAGAGTTTCTTCAGAATTATGGTCATTTCATATTTCACCAGATTTTCTTAAAAGTTATGTATTTACTTGAAGCTTCATAAGATTATCTTATGATTTATGTTTACTTCAAAATTCATCAAAGATTCTTAAGATTTCATTAGTTTTAATCATATTTTGTGCTAATTTATTTTCACTTCAAATTTAATCAGACTCTTTTTAAATTCAAAGTTCATCATATTTCCTTATGATTTATGTTCACCAAAATTTCATCATATTTTCTTCCCATTTCATTTGAGTTTCTTCAGATATATATATATGTTCACTACAAAACTCATCATATTTTCTTCATATTTTTGTCCACTCAAATTTCGTCAGATTTTCTTCGATTTCATTAGAGTTTTTTCAGATATATGTTCATTAAAAATTCATCATATTTTTTCAGGTTTCGGTTCACTTCCAATTTCTTCATATTTTCTCCAGATTTCATCTGATTTTCTACAGATTTATGTTAACTTAAAAATTCACCAGTTTTTTTATTTCATCATATTTTCTTCATATTTATACTCACTTAAAATTTTATCTGATTTTCTTCAAATTTCATCTGATTTTCTTCAGACTTATGATTACTTTAGATTTCATCTTATTTTCTTCAGATTATGTTTTAGTCAAATTTTATCATATTTTCTTAAGAGTTATATTCACTTCAAATTTCCTCATATTTTCCTCATAATTCGTCAGTGTTTTATCATTTTGTGTTCTCTTCGAATTTCACTATATTTTATTCAAATTTCATCTGATTTTCTACATATTTATGTTTACCTTAATTTTCATCAGTTTTTTTATTTCGTCAGATTTTCTTCTGATTTATATTCACTTCAAATTTCATGACATTTTCTTCATATTTTTGTTCACTTCAAATTTTGTAAGACTTTCTTTAGATTTAGTCATATTTTGTTCATATTTAGGATTACTTTAAATTTCATCAAATTATTTTTAGATTTATGTTCCCTTGAATTTTTATCAGATTTCGTCCAATTTTCTTTAGAGTTTCTTCAGAATTATGTTCATTTCATATTTCACCAGATTTTCTTAAAAGATATGTATTTACTTCAAGCTTCATAAGATTATCTTATGATTTATGTTTACTTCAAAATTCATCAAATTTTCTTAAGATTTCATTAGTTTTAATAAGATTTTGTGCAAATTTATGTTCACTTCAAATTTCATCAGACTCTTTTTAAATTCAAAGTTCATCATATTCCCTTATGATTTATGTTCACCAAAAATTTCATCATATTTTCTTCCCGTTTCATTTGAGTTTCTTCAGATATATATATGTTCACTACAAAACTCATCACATTTTCTTTAGATTTTTTTAAATTCAAATTTCGTTAGATTTTCTTCTTATTTCATTAGAGTTTCTTCAGATATATGTTCATTAAAAATTCATCATATTTTTTCAGGTTTCGGTTCACTTCCAACAACTTCATATTTTCTTCAGATTTCATCTGATTTTCTACAGATTTATGTGTACATAAAATTTCACCAGTTTTTTAATTTCATCATATTTTCTTCATATTTATATTCACTTAAAATGTTAATAGATTTTCTAAAAATTTCATCTTATTTTCTTCAGACTTATGATTAATTTAGATTTCATCTTATTTTCTTCAGATTATGTTTGAGTCAAATTTTATCATATTTTCTTATAATTTACATTTACTTCAAATTTCCTCATATTTTCCCTCATAATTCCTCAGTGTGTTATAGTTTTGTGTTCTCTTTGAATTTAATTATATTTTATTCAAATTTCATCTGATTTTCTACATATTTATGTTTACCTTAATTTTCATCAATTTTTTTATTTCGTCAGATTTTCTTCTGATTTATATTCACTTCAAATTTCATGACATTTTCTTCAGATTTTTGTTCACTTCAAATTTTGTAAGACTTTCTTTAGATTTAGTCATATTTTGTTCATATTTAGGATTACTTTAAATTTCATCAAATTTGTTTCAGATTTATGTTCCCTTCAATTTTTATTAGATTTCTTCCAATTTTCTTTAGAGTTTCTTCAGAATTATGTTCATTTCATATTTCACCAGATTTTCTTAAAAGTTATGTATTTACTTCAAGCTTCATAAGATTATCTTATGATTTATGTTTACTTCAAAATTCATCAAATTTTCTTAAGATTTCATTAGTTTTAATAAGATTTTGTGCAAATTTATGTTCACTTCAAATTTCATCAGACTCTTTTAAATTCAAAGTTCATCATATTCCCTTATGATTTATGTTCACCAAAAATTTCATCATATTTTCTTCCCATTTCATTTGAGTTTCTTCAGATATATATATGTTCACTACAAAACTCATCACATTTTCTTCAGATTTTTTTGAACTTCAAATTTCGTTAGATTTTCTTCTTATTTCATTAGAGTTTCTTCAGATATATGTTCATTAAAAATTCATCATATTTTTTCAGGTTTTGGTTCACTTCCAACTACTTCATATTTTCTTCAGATTTCATCTGATTTTCTACAGATTTATGTGTACATAAAATTTCACCAGTTTTTTAATTTCATCATATTTTCTTCATATTTATATTCACTTAAAATGTTAACAGATTTTCTAAAAATTTCATCTTATTTTCTTCAGACTTATGATTAATTTAGATTTCATCTTATTTTCTTCAGATTATGTTTGAGTCAAATTTCATCATATTTTCTTATAATTTACATTCACTTCAAATTTCCTCATATTTTCCCTCATAATTCCTCAGTGTTTTATAGTTTTGTGTTCTCTTTGAATTTAATTATATTTTATTCAAATTTCATCTGATTTTCTACATATTTATGTTTACCTTAATTTTCATCAGTTTTTTTATTTCGTCAGATTTTCTTCTGATTTATATTCACTTCAAATTTCATGACATTTTCTTCAGATTTTTGTTCACTTCAATTTTTTTAAGATTTTCTTCATATTTAGTCATATTTTGTTCATATTTAGGATTACTTTAAATTTCATCAAATTTTTTTGTAGATTTATGTTCCCTTCAATTTTTATCAGATTTCGTCCAATTTTTTTTAGAGTTTCTTCAGAATTATGTTCATTTCATATTTCACCAGATTTTCTTAAAAGTTATGTATTTACTTCAAGCTTCATAAGATTATCTTATGATTTATGTTTACTTCAAAATTCATCAAAGATTCTTAAGATTTCATTAGTTTTAATCAGATTTTGTGCAAATTTATTTTCACTTCAAATTTCATCAGACTCTTTTTAAATTCAAAGTTCATCATATTTCCTTATGATTTATGTTCACCAAAAATTTCATCATATTTTCTTCCCATTTCATTTGAGTTTCTTCAGATATATATATGTTCACTACAAAACTCATCATATTTTCTTCAGATTTTTGTCCACTTCAAATTTTGTCAGATTTTCTTCCGATTTCATTAGAGTTTTTTCAGATATATGTTCATTAAAAATTCATCATATTTTTTCAGGTTTCGGTTCACTTCCAATTTCTTCATATTTTCTCCAGATTTCATCTGATTTTCTACAGATTTATGTTAACTTAAAAATTCACCAGTTTTTTTTATTTCATCATATTTTCTTCATATTTATACTCACTTAAAATTTTATCTGATTTTCTTCAAATTTCATCTGATTTTATTCAGACTTATGATTACTTTAGATTTCATCTTATTTTCTTCAGATTATGTTTTTGTCAAATTTTATCATATTTTCTTAAGAGTTATATTCACTTCAAATTTCCTCATATTTTCCTCATAATTCGTCAGTGATTCTTCTGATTTGTGTTATCTTCGAATTTCATTATATTTTATTCAAATTTCATCTGATTTTCTAAATATTTATGTTTACCTCAATTTCCGCCAGTTTTTTTATTTCGTCAGATTTTCTTCTGATTTATATTGACTTCAAATTTCATGACATTTTCTTCAGATTTGTGTTCACTTCAAATTTTGTCAGACATTCTTTACATTTAATCATATTTTCTAAATATTTAGGATTACTTTAAATTTCATCAAATTTTTTTCAGATTTATGTTCCCTTAAATTTTTATCAGATTTCATCCAATTTTCTTTAGATTTTCTTCAGAATTATGTTCATTTCATATTTCACCAGATTTTCTTTAAAGTTACGTATTTACTTCAAGCTTCATAAGATTACTTATGATTTATGTTTAGTTCAAAATTCATCAAATTTTTTTAAGATTTTATTTGTTTTAATATGATTTTGTGCAAATTTTTGTTCACTTCAAATTTCATCAGACTCTTTTTAAATTCAAATTTCAACATATTTCCTTATGATTTATGTTCACCTAAAATTTCATCATATTTTCTTCCCATTTCATTTGAGTTTCTTCAGATATATGTTCACTACAAAACTCATCACATTTTCTTCAGATTTTTATTCACTTAAAATTTCCTTAGATTCTCTTCCTATTTCATTAGAGTTTCTTCAGATATATGTTCATTAAAAATTTATCATATTTTTTCAGGTTTCGGTTCACTTCCAACTTCTTCATATTTTCTTCAGATTTCATCTGATTTTCTACAGATTTATGTGTACATAAAATTTCACCAGTTTTTTAATTTCATCATATTTTCTTCATATTTATATTCACTTAAAATGTTATCAGATTTTCTAAAAATTTCATCTTATTTTCTTCAGACTTATGATTAATTTAGATTTCATCTTATTTTCTTTAGATTATGTTTGAGTCAAATTTTATCATATTTTCTTATAATTTACATTCACTTCTAATTTCCTCATATTTTCCCTCATAATTCCCTCAGTGTTTTATAGTTTTGTGTTCTCTTTGAATTTAATTATATTTTATTCAAATTTCATCTGATTTTCTACATATTTATGTTTACCTTAATTTTCATCAGTTTTTTTATTTCGTGAGATTTTCTTCTGATTTATATTCACTTCAAATTTCATGGCATTTTCTTCAGATTTTTGTTCACTTCAAATTTTTTAAGACTTTCTTCATATTTAGTCATATTTTGTTCATATTTAGGATTACTTTAAATTTCATCAAATTTTTTTGTAGATTTATGTTCCCTTCAATTTTTATCAGATTTCGTCCAATTTTCTTTAGAGTTTCTTCAGAATTATGTTCATTTCATATTTCACCAGATTTTCTTAAAAGTTATGTATTTACTTCAAGCTTCATAAGATTATCTTATGATTTATGTTTACTTCAAAATTCATCAAAGATTCTTAAGATTTCATTAGTTTTAATCAGATTTTGTGCAAATTTATTTTCACTTCAAATTTCATCAGACACTTTTTAAATTCAAAGTTCATCATATTTCCTTATGATTTATGTTCACCAAAAATTTCATCATATTTTCTTCCCATTTCATTTGAGTTTCTTCAGATATATATATATGTTCACTAGAAAACTCATCATATTTTCTTCAGATTTTTGTCCACTTCAAATTTTGTCAGATTTTCTTCCGATTTCATTAGAGTTTTTTCAGATATATGTTCATTAAAAATTCATCATATTTTTTCAGGTTTCGGTTCACTTCCAATTTCTTCATATTTTCTACAGATTTCATCTGATTTTCTACAAATTTATGTTAACTTAAAAATTCACCAGTTTTTTTTATTTCATCATATTTTCTTCATATTTATACTCACTTAAAATTTTATCTGATTTTCTTTAAATTTCATCTGATTTTCTTCAGACTTATGATTACTTTAGATTTCATCTTATTTTCTTCAGATTATGTTTTTGTCAAATTTTATCATATTTTCTTAAGAGTTATATTCACTTCAAATTTCCTCATATTTTCCTCATAATTCGTCAGTGATTCTTCTGATTTGTGTTATCTTCGAATTTCATTATATTTTATTCAAATTTCATCTGATTTTCTAAATATTTATGTTTACCTCAATTTCCGCCAGTTTTTTTATTTCGTCAGATTTTCTTCTGATTTATATTGACTTCAAATTTCATGACATTTTCTTCAGATTTGTGTTCACTTCAAATTTTGTCAGACATTCTTTACATTTAATCATATTTTCTAAATATTTAGGATTACTTTAAATTTCATCAAATTTTTTTCAGATTTATGATCCCTTAAATTTTTATCAGATTTCATCCAATTTTCTTTAGATTTTCTTCAGAATTATGTTCATTTCATATTTCACATGATTTTCTTTAAAGTTACGTATTTACTTCAAGCTTCATAAGATTACTTATGATTTATGTTTAGTTCATAATTCATCAAATTTTCTTAAGATTTTATTTGTTTTAATATGACTTTGTGCAAATTTTTGTTCACTTCAAATTTCATCAGACTCTTTTTAAATTCAAATTTCAACATATTTCCTTATGATTTATGTTCACCTAAAATTTCATCATATTTTCTTCCCATTTCATTTGAGTTTCTTCAGATATATGTTCACTACAAAACTCATCACATTTTCTTCAGATTTTTATTCACTTCAAATTTCCTTAGATTTTCTTCCTATTTCATTAGAGTTTCTTCAGATATATGTTCATTAAAAATTCATCATATTTTTTCAGGTTTCGGTTCACTTCCAACTTCTTCATATTTTCTTCAGATTTCATCTGATTTTCTACAGATTTATGTGTACATAAAATTTCACCAGTTTTTTAATTTCATCATATTTTCTTCATATTTATATTCACTTAAAATATTATCAGATTTTCTAAAAATTTCATCTTATTTTCTTCAGACTTATGATTAATTTAGATTTCATCTTATTTTCTTCAGATTATGTTTGAGTCAAATTTTATCATATTTTCTTATAATTTACATTCACTTCTAATTTCCTCATATTTTCCCTCATAATTCCCTCAGTGTTTTATAGTTTTGTGTTCTCTTTGAATTTAATTATATTTTATTCAAATTTAATCTGATTTTCTACATATTTATGTTTACCTTAATTTTCATCAGTTTTTTTATTTCGTCAGATTTTCTTCTGATTTATATTCACTTCAAATTTCATGGCATTTTCTTCAGATTTTTGTTCACTTCAAATTTTTTAAGACTTTCTTCATATTTAATCATATTTTGTTCATATTTAGGATTACTTTAAATTTCATCAAATTTTTTTGTAGATTTATGTTCCCTTCAATTTTTATTAGATTTCGTCCAATTTTCTTTAGAGTTTCTTCAGAATTATGTTCATTTCATATTTCACCAGATTTTCTTAAAAGTTATGTATTTACTTCAAGCTTCATAAGATTATCGTATGATTTATGGTTACTTCAAAATTCATCAAATATTCTTAAGATTTCATTAGTTTTAATCAGATTTTGTGCAAATTTATTTTCACTTCAAATTTCATCAGACTCTTTTTAAATTCAAAGTTCATCATATTTCCTTATGATTTATGTTCACCAAAAATTTCATCATATTTTCTTCCCATTTCATTTGAGTTTCTTCAGATATATATATATGTTCACTACAAAACTCATCATATTTTCTTCAGATTTTTGTCCACTTCAAATTTCGTCAGATTTTCTTCCGATTTCATTAGAGTTTTTTCAGATATATGTTCATTAAAAATTCATCATATTTTTTCAGGTTTCGGTTCACTTCCAATTTCTTCATATTTTCTCCAGATTTCATCTGATTTTCTACAGTTTTATGTTAACTTAAAAATTCACCAGTTTTTTTATTTTATCATATTTTCTTCATATTTATACTCACTTAAAATTTTATCTGATTTTCTTCAAATTTCATCTGATTTTCTTCAGACTTATGATTATTTTAGATTTCATCTTATTTTCTTCAGATTATGTTTTTGTCAAATTTTATCATATTTTCTTAAGAGTTATATTCACTTCAAATTTCCTCATATTTTCCTCATAATTCGTCAGTGATTCTTCTGATTTGTGTTATCTTCGAATTTCATTATATTTTATTCAAATTTCATCTGATTTTCTAAATATTTATGTTTACCTCAATTTCCGCCAGTTTTTTTATTTCGTCAGATTTTCTTCTGATTTATATTGACTTCAAATTTCATGACATTTTCTTCAGATTTGTGTTCACTTCAAATTTTGTCAGACATTCTTTACATTTAATCATATTTTCTAAATATTTAGGATTACTTTAAATTTCATCAAATTTTTTTCAGATTTATGTTCCCTTAAATTTTTATCAGATTTCAACCAATTTTCTTTAGATTTTCTTCAGAATTATGTTCATTTCATATTTCACCAGATTTTCTTTAAAGTTACTTATTTACTTCAAGCTTCATAAGATTACTTATGATTTATGTTTAGTTCAAAATTCATCAAATTTTCTTAAGATTTTATTTGTTTTAATATGATTTTGTGCAAATTTTTGTTCACTTCAAATTTCATCAGACTCTTTTTAAATTCAAATTTCAACATATTTCCTTATGATTTATGTTCACCTAAAATTTCATCATATTTTCTTCCCATTTCATTTGAGTTTCTTCAGATATATGTTCACTACAAAACTCATCACATTTTCTTCAGATTTTTATTCACTTCAAATTTCCTTAGATTTTCTTCCTATTTCATTAGAGTTTCTTCAGATATATGTTCATTAAAAATTCATCATATTTTTTCAGGTTTCGGTTCACTTCCAACTTCTTCATATTTTCTTCAGATTTCATCTGATTTTCTACAGATTTATGTGTACATAAAATTTCACCAGTTTTTTAATTTCATCATATTTTCTTCATATTTATATTCACTTAAAATGTTATCAGATTTTCTAAAAATTTCATCTTATTTTCTTCAGACTTATGATTAATTTAGATTTCATCTTATTTTCTTCAGATTATGTTTGAGTCAAAAATTCTATCATATTTTCTTATAATTTACATTCACTTCTAATTTCCTCATATTTTCCCTCATAATTCCTCAGTGTTTTATAGTTTTGTGTTCTCTTTGAATTTAATTATATTTTATTCAAATTTAATCTGATTTTCTACATATTTATGTTTACCTTAATTTTCATCAGTTTTTTTATTTCGTCAGATTTTCTTCTGATTTATATTCACTTCAAATTTCATGGCATTTTCTTCAGATTTTTGTTCACTTCAAATTTTTTAAGACTTTCTTCATATTTAGTCATATTTTGTTCATATTTAGGATTACTTTAAATTTCATCAAATTTTTTTGTAGATTTATGTTCCCTTCAATTTTTATTAGATTTCGTCCAATTTTCTTTAGAGTTTCTTCAGAATTATGTTCATTTCATATTTCACCAGATTTTCTTAAAAGTTATGTATTTACTTCAAGCTTCATAAGATTATCTTATGATTTATGTTTACTTCAAAATTCATCAAATATTCTTAAGATTTCATTAGTTTTAATCAGATTTTGTGCAAATTTATTTTCACTTCAAATTTCATCAGACTCTTTTAAATTCAAAGTTCATCATATTTCCTTATGATTTATGTTCACCAAAAATTTCATCATATTTTCTTCCCATTTCATTTGAGTTTCTTCAGATATATATATATGTTCACTACAAAACTCATCATATTTTCTTCAGATTTTTGTCCACTTCAAATTTCGTCAGATTTTCTTCCGATTTCATTAGAGTTTTTTCAGATATATGTTCATTAAAAATTCATCATATTTTTTCAGGTTTCGGTTGACTTCCAATTTCTTCATATTTTCTCCAGATTTCATCTGATTTTCTACAGATTTATGTTAACTTAAAAATTCACCAGTTTTTTTATTTCATCATATTTTCTTCATATTTATACTCACTTAAAATTTTATCTGATTTTCTTCAAATTTTCATCTGATTTTCTTCAGACTTATGATTACTTTAGATTTCATCTTATTTTCTTCAGATTATGTTTTTGTCAAATTTTATCATATTTTCTTAAGAGTTATATTCACTTCAAATTTCCTCATATTTTCCTCATAATTCATCAGTGATTCTTCTGATTTGTGTTATCTTCAAATTTCATTATATTTTATTCAAATTTCATCTGATTTTCTAAATATTTATGTTTACCTCAATTTCCGCCAGTTTTTTTATTTCGTCAGATTTTCTTCTGATTTATATTGACTTCAAATTTCATGTCATTTTCTTCAGATTTGTGTTCACTTCAAATTTTGTCAGACATTCTTTACATTTAATCATATTTTCTAAATATTTAGGATTACTTTAAATTTCATCAAATTTTTTTCAGATTTATGTTCCCTTAAATTTTTATCAGATTTCATCCAATTTTCTTTAGATTTTCTTCAGAATTATGTTCATTTCATATTTCACCAGATTTTCTTTAAAGTTACTTATTTACTTCAAGCTTCATAAGATTACTTATGATTTATGTTTAGTTCATAAATTCATCAAATTTTCTTAAGATTTTATTTGTTTTAATATGATTTTGTGCAAATTTTTGTTCACTTCAAATTTCATCAGACTCTTTTTTAAATTCAAATTTCAACATATTTCCTTATGATTTATGTTCACCTAAAATTTCATCATATTTTCTTCCCATTTCATTTGAGTTTCTTCAGATATATGTTCACTACAAAACTCATCACATTTTCTTCAGATTTTTATTCACTTCAAATTTCCTTAGATTTTCTTCCTATTTCATTAGAGTTTCTTCAGATATATGTTCATTAAAAATTCATCATATTTTTTCAGGTTTCGGTTCACTTCCAACTTCTTCATATTTTCTTCAGATTTCATCTGATTTTCTACAGATTTATGTGTACATAAATTTCACCAGTTTTTTAATTTCATCATATTTTCTTCATATTTATATTCACTTAAAATGTTATCAGATTTTCTAAAATTTCATCTTATTTTCTTCAGACTTATGATTAATTTAGATTCATCTTATTTTCTTCAGATTATGTTTGAGTCAAATTTGATCATATTTTCTTATAATTTACATTCACTTCTAATTTCCTCATATTTTCCCTCATAATTCCCTCAGTGTTTTATAGTTTTGTGTTCTCTTTGAATTTAATTATATTTTATTCAAATTTAATCTGATTTTCTACATATTTATGTTTACCTTAATTTTCATCAGTTTTTTTATTTCGTCAGATTTTCTTCTGATTTATATTTCACTTCAATTTCATGGCATTTTTCTTCAGATTTTTGTTCACTTCAAATTTTTTTAAGACTTTCTTCATATTTAGTCATATTTTGTTCATATTTAGGATTACTTTAAATTTCATCAAATTTTTTTGTAGATTTATGTTCCCTTCAATTTTTATTAGATTTCGTCCAATTTTCTTTAGAGTTTCTTCAGAATTATGTTCATTTCATATTTCACCAGATTTTCTTAAAAGTTATGTATTTACTTCAAGCTTCTTAAGATTATCTTATGATTTATGTTTACTTCAAATTCATCAAATATTCTTAAGATTTCATTAGTTTTAATCAGATTTTGTGCAAATTTATTTTCACGTTCAAATTTCATCAGACTCTTTTTAAATTCAAAGTTCATCATATTTCCTTATGATTTATGTTCACCAAAAATTTCATCATATTTTCTTCCCATTTCATTTGAGTTTCTTCAGATATATATATATGTTCACTACAAAACTCATCATATTTTCTCAGATTTTTGTCCACTTCAAATTTCGTCAGATTTTCTTCCGATTTCATTAGAGTTTTTTCAGATATATGTTCATTAAAAATTCATCATATTTTTTCAGGTTTCGGTTGACTTCCAATTTCTTCATATTTTCTCCAGATTTCATCTGATTTTCTACAGATTTATGTTAACTTAAAAATTCACCAGTTTTTTTATTTCATCATATTTTCTTCATATTTATACTCACTTAAAATTTTATCTGATTTTCTTCAAATTTCATCTGATTTTCTTCAGACTTATGATTACTTTAGATTTCATCTTATTTTCTTCAGATTATGTTTTTGTCAAATTTTATCATATTTTCTTAAGAGTTATATTCACTTCAAATTTCCTCATATTTTCCTCATAATTCATCAGTGATTCTTCTGATTTGTGTTATCTTCAAATTTCATTATATTTTATTCAAATTTCATCTGATTTCTAAATATTTATGTTTACCTCAATTTCCGCCAGTTTTTTTATTTCGTCAGATTTTCTTCTGATTTATATTGACTTCAAATTTCATGTCATTTTCTTCAGATTTGTGTTCACTTCAAATTTTGTCAGACATTCTTTACATTTAATCATATTTTCTAAATATTTAGGATTACTTTAAATTTCATCAAATTTTTTTCAGATTTATGTTCCCTTAAATTTTTATCAGATTTCATCCAATTTTCTTTAGATTTTCTTCAGAATTATGTTCATTTCATATTTCACCAGATTTTCTTTAAAGGTTACTTATTTACTTCAAGCTTCATAAGATTACTTATGATTTATGTTTAGTTCAAAATTCATCAAATTTTCTTAAGATTTTATTTGTTTTAATATGATTTTGTGCAAATTTTTGTTCACTTCAAATTTCATCAGACTCTTTTTAAATTCAAATTTCAACATATTTCCTTATGATTTAGGTTCACCTAAAATTTCATCATATTTTCTTCCCATTTCATTTGAGTTTCTTCAGATATATGTTCACTACAAAACTCATCACATTTTCTTCAGATTTTTATTCACTTCAAATTTCCTTAGATTTTCTTCCTATTTCATTAGAGTTTCTTCAGATATATGTTCATTAAAAATTCATCATATTTTTTCAGGTTTCGGTTCACTTCCAACTTCTTCATATTTTCTTCAGATTTCATCTGATTTTCTACAGATTTATGTGTACATAAAATTTCACCAGTTTTTTAATTTCATCATATATTCTTCATATTTATATTCACTTAAAATGTTATCAGATTTTCTAAAAATTTCATCTTATTTTCTTCAGACTTATGATTAATTTAGATTTCATCTTATTTTCTTCAGATTATGTTTGAGTCAAATTTGATCATATTTTCTTATAATTTACATTCACTTCTAATTTCCTCATATTTTCCCTCATAATTCCCTCAGTGTTTTATAGTTTTGTGTTCTCTTTGAATTTAATTATATTTTATTCAAATTTAATCTGATTTTCTACATATTTATGTTTACCTTAATTTTCATCAGTTTTTTTATTTCGTCAGATTTTCTTCTGATTTATATTCACTTCAAATTTCATGGCATTTTCTTCAGATTTTTGTTCACTTCAAATTTTTTAAGACTTTCTTCATATTTAGTCATATTTTGTTCATATTTAGGATTACTTTAAATTTCATCAAATTTTTTTGTAGATTTATGTTCCCTTCAATTTTTATTAGATTTCGTCCAATTTTCTTTAGAGTTTCTTCAGAATTATGTTCATTTCATATTTCACCAGATTTTCTAAAAGTTATGTATTTACTTCAAGCTTCATAAGATTATCTTATGATTTATGGTTACTTCAAAATTCATCAAATATTCTTAAGATTTCATTAGTTTTAATCAGATTTTGTGCAAATTTATTTTCACTTCAAATTTCATCAGACTCTTTTTAAATTCAAAGTTCATCATATTTCCTTATGATTTATGTTCACCAAAAATTTCATCATATTTTCTTCCCATTTCATTTGAGTTTCTTCAGATATATATATATGTTCACTACAAAACTCATCATATTTTCTTCAGATTTTTGTCCACTTCAAATTTCGTCAGATTTTCTTCCAATTTCATTAGAGTTTTTTCAGATATATGTTCATTAAAAAATTCATCATATTTTTTCAGGTTTCGGTTCACTTCCAATTTCTTCATATTTTCTCCAGATTTCATCTGATTTTCTACAGTTTTATGTTAACTTAAAAATTCACCAGTTTTTTTATTTTATCATATTTTCTTCATATTTATACTCACTTAAAATTTTATCTGATTTTCTTCAAATTTCATCTGATTTTCTTCAGACTTATGATTATTTTAGATTTCATCTTATTTTCTTCAGATTATGTTTTTGTCAAATTTTATCATATTTTCTTAAGAGTTATATTCACTTCAAATTTCCTCATATTTTCCTCATAATTCGTCAGTGATTCTTCTGATTTGTGTTATCTTCGAATTTCATTATATTTTATTCAAATTTCATCTGATTTTCTAAATATTTATGTTTACCTCAATTTCCGCCAGTTTTTTTATTTCGTCAGATTTTCTTCTGATTTATATTGACTTCAAATTTCATGACATTTTCTTCAGATTTGTGTTCACTTCAAATTTTGTCAGACATTCTTTACATTTAATCATATTTTCTAAATATTTAGGATTACTTTAAATTTCATCAAATTTTTTTCAGATTTATGTTCCCTTAAATTTTTATCAGATTTCATCCAATTTTCTTTAGATTTTCTTCAGAATTATGTTCATTTCATATTTCACCAGATTTTCTTTAAATTTACTTATTTACTTCAAGCTTCATAAGATTACTTATGATTTATGTTTAGTTCAAAATTCATCAAATTTTCTTAAGATTTTATTTGTTTTAATATGATTTTGTGCAAATTTTTGTTCACTTCAAATTTCATCAGACTCTTTTTAAATTCAAATTTCAACATATTTCCTTATGATTTATGTTCACCTAAAATTTCATCATATTTTCTTCCCATTTCATTTGAGTTTCTTCAGATATATGTTCACTACAAAACTCATCACATTTTCTTCAGATTTTTATTCACTTCAAATTTCCTTAGATTTTCTTCCTATTTCATTAGAGTTTCTTCAGATATATGTTCATTAAAAATTCATCATATTTTTTCAGGTTTCGGTTCACTTCCAACTTCTTCATATTTTCTTCAGATTTCATCTGATTTTCTACAGATTTATGTGTACATAAAATTTCACCAGTTTTTTAATTTCATCATATTTTCTTCATATTTATATTCACTTAAAATGTTATCAGATTTTCTAAAAATTTCATCTTATTTTCTTCAGACTTATGATTAATTTAGATTTCATCTTATTTTCTTCAGATTATGTTTGAGTCAAAAATTCTATCATATTTTCTTATAATTTACATTCACTTCTAATTTCCTCATATTTTCCCTCATAATTCCTCAGTGTTTTATAGTTTTGTGTTCTCTTTGAATTTAATTATATTTTATTCAAATTTAATCTGATTTTCTACATATTTATGTTTACCTTAATTTTCATCAGTTTTTTTATTTCGTCAGATTTTCTTCTGATTTATATTCACTTCAAATTTCATGGCATTTTCTTCAGATTTTTGTTCACTTCAAATTTTTTAAGACTTTCTTCATATTTAGTCATATTTTGTTCATATTTAGGATTACTTTAAATTTCATCAAATTTTTTTGTAGATTTATGTTCCCTTCAATTTTTATTAGATTTCGTCCAATTTTCTTTAGAGTTTCTTCAGAATTATGTTCATTTCATATTTCACCAGATTTTCTTAAAAGTTATGTATTTACTTCAAGCTTCATAAGATTATCTTATGATTTATGTTTACTTCAAAATTCATCAAATATTCTTAAGATTTCATTAGTTTTAATCAGATTTTGTGCAAATTTATTTTCACTTCAAATTTCATCAGACTCTTTTTAAATTCAAAGTTCATCATATTTCCTTATGATTATGTTCACCAAAAATTTCATCATATTTTCTTCCCATTTCATTTGAGTTTCTTCAGATATATATATATGTTCACTACAAAACTCATCATATTTTCTTCAGATTTTTGTCCACTTCAAATTTCGTCAGATTTTCTTCCGATTTCATTAGAGTTTTTTCAGATATATGTTCATTAAAAATTCATCATATTTTTTCAGGTTTCGGTTCACTTCCAATTTCTTCATATTTTCTCCAGATTTCATCTGATTTTCTACAGATTTATGTTAACTTAAAAATTCACCAGTTTTTTTATTTCATCATATTTTCTTCATATTTATACTCACTTAAAATTTTATCTGATTTTCTTCAAATTTCATCTGATTTTCTTCAGACTTATGATTACTTTAGATTTCATCTTATTTTCTTCAGATTATGTTTTTGTCAAATTTTATCATATTTTCTTAAGAGTTATATTCACTTCAAATTCCTCATATTTTCCTCATAATTCATCAGTGATTCTTCTGATTTGTGTTATCTTCAAATTTCATTATATTTTATTCAAATTTCATCTGATTTTCTAAATATTTATGTTTACCTCAATTTCCGCCAGTTTTTTTATTTCGTCAGATTTTCTTCTGATTTATATTGACTTCAAATTTCATGACATTTTCTTCAGATTTGTGTTCACTTCAAATTTTGTCAGACATTCTTTACATTTAATCATATTTTCTAAATATTTAGGATTACTTTAAATTTCATCAAATTTTTTTCAGATTTATGTTCCCTTAAATTTTTATCAGATTTCATCCAATTTTCTTTAGATTTTCTTCAGAATTATGTTCATTCATATTTCACCAGATTTTCTTTTAAAGTTACTTATTTACTTCAAGCTTCATAAGATTACTTATGATTTATGTTTAGTTCAAAATTCATCAAATTTTCTTAAGATTTTATTTGTTTTAATATGATTTTGTGCAAATTTTTGTTCACTTCAAATTTCATCAGACTCTTTTTAAATTCAAATTTCAACATATTTCCTTATGATTTATGTTCACCTAAAATTTCATCATATTTTCTTCCCATTTCATTTGAGTTTCTTCAGATATATGTTCACTACAAAACTCATCACATTTCTTCAGATTTTTATTCACTTCAAATTTCCTTAGATTTTCTTCCTATTTCATTAGAGTTTCTTCAGATATATGTTCATTAAAAATTCATCATATTTTTTCAGGTTTCGGTTCACTTCCAACTTCTTCATATTTTCTTCAGATTTCATCTGATTTTCTACAGATTTATGTGTACATAAAATTTCACCAGTTTTTTTAATTTCATCATATTTTCTTCATATTTATATTCACTTAAAATGTTATCAGATTTTCTAAAAATTTCATCTTATTTTCTTCAGACTTATGATTAATTTAGATTTCATCTTATTTTCTTCAGATTATGTTTGAGTCAAATTCTATCATATTTTCTTATAATTTACATTCACTTCTAATTTCCTCATATTTTCCCTCATAATTCCTCAGTGTTTTATAGTTTTGTGTTCTCTTTGAATTTAATTATATTTTATTCCAATTTAATCTGATTTTCTACATATTTATGTTTACCTTAATTTTCATCAGTTTTTTTTATTTCGTCAGATTTTCTTCTGATTTATATTCACTTCAAAATTTCATGGCATTTTCTTCAGATTTTTGTTCACTTCAAATTTTTTAAGACTTTCTTCATATTTAGTCATATTTTGTTCATATTTAGGATTACTTTAAAGTTCATCAAATTTTTTTTGTAGATTTATGTTCCCTTCAATTTTTATTAGATTTCGTTCCAATTTTCTTTAGAGTTCTTCAGAATTATGTTCATTTCATATTTCACCAGATTTTCTTAAAAGTTATGTATTTACTTCAAGCTTCATAAGATTATCTTATGATTTATGTTTACTTCAAAATTCATCAAATATTCTTAAGATTTCATTAGTTTTAATCAGATTTTGTGCAAATTTATTTTCACTTCAAATTTCATCAGACTCTTTTTTAAATTCAAAGTTCATCATATTTCCTTATGATTTATGTTCACCAAAAATTTCATCATATTTTCTTCCCATTTCATTTGAGTTTCTTCAGATATATATATATGTTCACTACAAAACTCATCATATTTTCTTCAGATTTTTGTCCACTTCAAATTTCGTCAGATTTTCTTCCGATTTCATTAGAGTTTTTTCAGATATATGTTCATTAAAAATTCATCATATTTTTTCAGGGTTTCGGTTCACTTCCAATTTCTTCATATTTTCTCCAGATTTCATCTGATTTTTCTACAGATTTATGTTAACTTAAAAATTCACCAGTTTTTTTTATTTCATCATATTTTCTTCATATTTATACTCACTTAAAATTTTATCTGATTTTCTTCAAATTTCATCTGATTTTCTTCAGACTTATGATTACTTTAGATTTCATCTTATTTTCTTCAGATTATGTTTTTGTCAAATTTTATCATATTTTCCTTAAGAGTTATATTCACTTCAAATTTCCTCATATTTTCCTCATAATTCGTCAGTGATTCTTCTGATTTGTGTTATCTTCGAATTTCATTATATTTTTATTCAAATTTCATCTGATTTTCTAAATATTTATGTTTACCTCATTTCCGCCAGTTTTTTTATTTCGTCAGATTTTCTTCTGATTTATATTGACTTCAAATTTCATGACATTTTCTTCAGATTTGTGTTCACTTCAAATTTTGTCAGACATTCTTTACATTTAATCATATTTTCTAAATATTTAGGATTACTTTAAATTTCATCAATTTTTTTCAGATTTATGTTCCCTTAAATTTTTATCAGATTTCATCCAATTTTCTTTAGATTTTCTTCAGAATTATGTTCATTTCATATTTCACCTGATTTTCTTTAAAGTTACGTATTACTTCAAGCTTCATAAGATTACTTATGATTTATGTTTAGTTCAAAATTCATCAAATTTTCTTAAGATTTTATTTTGTTTTATATGATTTTGTGCAAATTTTTGTTCACTTCAAATTTCATCAGACTCTTTTTAAATTCAAATTTCAACATATTTCCTTATGATTTATGTTCACCTAAAATTTCATCATAAAATTTCATCATATTTTCTTCCCATTTCATTTGAGTTTCTTCAGATATATGTTGACTACAAAACTCATCACATTTTCTTCAGATTTTTATTCACTTCAAATTTCCTTAGATTTTCTTCCTATTTCATTAGAGTTTCTTCAGATATATGTTCATTAAAAATTCATCATATTTTTTCAGGTTTCGGTTCACTTCCAACTTCTTCATATTTTCTTCAGATTTCATCTGATTTTCTACAGATTTATGTGTACATAAAATTTCACCAGTTTTTTAATTTCATCATATTTTCTTCGTATTTATATTCACTTAAAATGTTATCAGATTTTCTAAAAATTTCATCTTATTTTCTTCAGACTTATGATTAATTTAGATTTCATCTTATTTTCTTCAGATTATGTTTGAGTCAAATTTTATCATATTTTCTTATAATTTACATTCACTTCTAATTTCCTCATATTTTCCCTCATAATTCCTCAGTGTTTTATAGTTTTGTGTTCTCTTTGAATTTAATTATATTTTATTTCAAATTTAATCTGATTTTCTACATATTTA
This sequence comes from Vicia faba, assembly GCA_948472305.1. Classification (NCBI taxonomy): domain Eukaryota; kingdom Viridiplantae; phylum Streptophyta; class Magnoliopsida; order Fabales; family Fabaceae; genus Vicia; species Vicia faba. The sequence continues at coordinate 13,745 of CATIWC010002603.1, read as the reverse complement.
TGTTTACCTTAATTTTCATCAGTTTTTTTATTTCGTCAGATTTTCTTCTGATTTATATTCACTTCAAATTTCATGGCATTTTCTTCAGATTTTTGTTCACTTCAAATTTTTTAAGACTTTCTTCATATTTAGTCATATTTTGTTCATATTTAGGATTACTTTAAATTTCATCAAATTTTTTTTGTAGATTTATGTTCCCTTCAATTTTTATTAGATTTCGTCCAATTTTCTTTAGAGTTTCTTCAGAATTATGTTCATTTCATATTTCACCAGATTTTCTTAAAAGTTATGTATTTACTTCAAGCTTCATAAGATTATCTTATGATTTATGGTTACTTCAAAATTCATCAAATATTCTTAAGATTTCATTAGTTTTAATCAGATTTTGTGCAAATTTATTTTCACTTCAAATTTCATCAGACTCTTTTTAAATTCAAAGTTCATCTATTTCCTTATGATTTATGTTCACCAAAAATTTCATCATATTTTCTTCCCATTTCATTTGAGTTTCTTCAGATTATATATATGTTCACTACAAAACTCATCATATTTTCTTCAGATTTTTTGTCCACTTCAAATTTCGTCAGATTTTCTTCCGATTTCATTAGAGTTTTTTCAGATATATGTTCATTAAAAATTCATCATATTTTTTCAGGTTTCGGTTCACTTCCAATTTCTTCATATCTTTTCTCCAGATTTCATCTGATTTTCTACAGTTTTATGTTAACTTAAAAATTCACCAGATTTTTTATTTTATCATATTTTCTTCATATTTATACTCACTTAAAATTTTATCTGATTTTCTTCAAATTTCATCTGATTTTCTTCAGACTTATGATTACTTTAGATTTCATCTTATTTTCTTCAGATTATGTTTTTGTCAAATTTTATCATATTTTCTTAAGAGTTATATTCACTTCAAATTTCCTCATATTTTCCTCATAATTCGTCAGTGATTCTTCTGATTTGTGTTATCTTCGAATTTCATTATATTTTATTCAAATTTCATCTGATTTTCTAAATATTTATGTTTACCCTCAATTTCGCAAGTTTTTTTTATTTCGTCAGATTTTTCTTCTGAACTATATTGACTTCAAATTTCATGACATTTTCTTCAGATTTGTGTTCACTTCAAATTTTGTCAGACATTCTTTACATTTAATCATATTTTCTTCATATTTAGGATTACTTTAAATTTCATAAATTTTTTTTCAGATTTATGTTCCCATTAAATTTTTATCAGATTTCATCCAATTTTCTTTAGATTTTCTTCAGAATTATGTTCATTTCATATTTCACCAGATTTTCTTTAAAGTTACGTATTTACTTCAAGCTTCATAAGATTACTTATGATTTATGTTTAGTTCAAAATTCATCAAATTTTCTTAAGATTTTATTTGTTTTAATAGTGCAAATTTTTGTTCACTTCAAATTTCATCAGACTCTTTTTAAATTCAAATTTCAACATATTTCCTTATGATTTATGTTCACCTAAAATTTCATCATATTTTCTTCTCATTTCATTTGAGTTTCTTCAGATATATGTTCACTACAAAACTCATCACATTTTCTTCAGATTTTTATTCACTTCAAATTTCCTTAGATTTTCTTCCTATTTCATTAGAGTTTCTTCAGATATATGTTCATTAAAAATTCATCATATTTTTTCAGGTTTCGATTCACTTCCAACTTCTTCATATTTTCTTCAGATTTCATCTGATTTTCTACAGATTTATGTGTACATAAAATTTCACCAGTTTTTCAATTTCATCATATTTTCTTCATATTTATATTCACTTAAAATGTTATCAGATTTTCTAAAAATTTCATCTTATTTTCTTCAGACTTATGATTAATTTAGATTTCATCTTATTTTCTTCAGATTATGTTTGAGTCAAATTTTATCATATTTTCTTATAATTTACATTCACTTCAAATTTCCTCATATTTTCCCTCATAATTCCTCAGTGTTTTATAGTTTTGTGTTCTCTTTGAATTTAATTATATTTTATTCAAATTTCATCTGATTTTCTACATATTTATGTTTACCCTTAATTTTCATCAGTTTTTTTATTTCAGATTTTCTTCTGATTTATATTCACTTCAAATTTCATGGCATTTTCTTCAGATTTTTGTTAACTTCAAATTTTTTAAGACTTTCTTCATATTTAGTCATATTTTGTTCATATTTAGGATTACTTTAAATTTCATCAAATTTTTTTGTAGATTTATGTTCCCTTTAATTTTTATCAGATTTCGTCCAATTTTCTTTAGAGTTTCTTCAGAATTATGTTCATTTCATATTTAACCAGATTTCCCTAAAAGTTATGTATTTACTTCAAGCTTCATAAGATTATCTTATGATTTATGTTTACTTCAAAATTCATCAAATTTTCTTAAGATTTCATTAGTTTTAATCAGATTTTGTGCAAACTTATTTTCACTTCAAATTTCATCAGACTATTTTAAAATATAAAGTTCAGCATATTTCCTTATGATTTATGTTCACCAAAAATTTCATCAATTTTCTTCTCATTTCATTTGAGTATCTTCAGATATATATATGTTCACTACAAAACTCAACATATTTTCTTTAGATTTTTGTCCAATTCAAATTTCGTCAGATTTTCTTCCTATTTCATTAGAGTTTTTTCAGATATATGTTCATTAAAAATTCATCGTATTTTTTCAGGTTTCAGTTCACTTCCAATTTCTTCATATTTTCTTCAGATTTCATCTGATTTTCTACAGATTTATGTTTACTTAAAAATTCACCAGTTTTTTTATTTCATCATATTTTCTTCATATTTATATTCACTTAAAATTTTATCTGATTTTCTTCAAATTTCATCTTATTTACTCCAGACTTATGATTACTTTAGATTTCATGTTATTTTCTTCAGATTATGTTTGATCAAATTTAATCATATTTTTTTATAATTTAAATGCACTTAAAATTTCCTCATATTTTCATCATAATTCATCAGTGTTTCTATCGATTTGGGTTCTCTTCGAATTTCATTATATTTTATTCAAATCTCATCTGATTTTCTACATATTTATGTTTACCTCAATTTTCATCAGTTTTTTTATTTCGTCAGATTTTCTTCTGATTTATATTCACTTCAAATTTCATGACATTTTCTACAGATTTTTGTTCACTTCAAATTTTGTAAGACTTTCTTTAGATTTAGTCATATTTTCATCATATTTAGGATTACTTTAAATTCCATCAAATTTTTTTTAGATTTATGTTCCCTTCAATTTTTATCAGATTTCATCCAATTTTCTTTAGATTTTCTTCAGAATTATGTTCATTTCATATTTCACCATATTTTCTTTAAGGTTATGTATTTACTTCAAGCTTCATAATATTATCTTATGATTTATGTTTACTTCAAAATTCATCAAATTTTCTTAAGATTTCATTAGTTTTAATCAGATTTTGTGCAAATTTATGTTCACTTCAAATTTCATCAGACTCTTTTTAAATTCAAAGTTAAGCATATTTCCTTTTGATTTATGTTCACCAAAAATTTCATCATATTTTCTTCCCATTTCATTTGAGTTTCTTCATATATATATATGTTCACTACAAAACTCAGCATATTTTCTTCAGATTTTTGTCCACTTCAAATTTCGTCTGATTTTCTTCCTATTTCATTAGAGTTTTTTTCAAATATATGTTCATTAAAAATTCATCATATTTTTTCAGGTTTCGGTTCACTTCCAATTTCTTCATAATTTCTTCAATTTCATCTGATTTTCTACAGATTTATGTTTACTTAAAAATTCACCAGTTTTTTTATTTCATCATATTTTCTTCATATTTATATTCACTTAATATTTTATCAGATTTTCTTCAAGTTTCATCTGATTTACTTAAGACTTATGATTACTTTAGATTTCATCTTATTTTCTTCAAATTACGTTTAAGTCAAATTTAATCATATTTTTTTATAATTTAATTTCACTTCAAATTTCCTCATATTTTCATCATAATTCATTATTGTTTCTATCGATTTGTGTTCTCTTCGAATTTCATTATATTTTATTCAAATTTCATCTGATTTCCTACATATTTATGTTTACCTTAATTTTCATCAGTTTTTTTATTTCGTCAGATTTTCTTCTGATTTATATTCACTTCAAATTTCATGACATTCTCTTCAGATTTTTGTTCACTTCAAATTTTTTAAGACATTCTTTAGATTTAGTCATATTTTGTTCATATTTAGGATTACTTTAAATTTCATCAATTTTTTTCAAGATTTATGTTCCCTTCAATTTTTATCAGATTTCGTCCAATTTTCTTTAGATTTTCTTCAGAATTATGTTCATTTCATATTTCACCATATTTTCTTTAAGGTTATGTATTTACTTCAAGCTTCATAAGATTATCTTATGATTTATGTTTACTTCAAAATTCATCAAACATTCTTAAGATTTCATTAGTTTTAATAAGATTTTGTGCAAATTTATGTTCACTTCAAATTTCATCAGACTCTTTTTAAATTCAAAGTTAAGCATATTTCCTTATGATTTATGTTCACCAAAAATTTCATCATATTTTCTTCCCATTTCATTTGAGTTTCTTCATATATATATATGTTCACTACAAAACTCAGCATATTTTCTTCAGATTTTTGTCCACTTCAAATTTCGTCTGATTTTCTTCCTATTTCATTAGAGTTTTTTTAGATATATGTTCATTAAAAATTCATCATATTTTTTCAGGTTTCTGTTCACTTCCAATTTCTTCATAATTTCTTCAATTTCATCTGATTTTCTACAGATTTATGTTTACTTAAAAATTCACCAGTTTTTTTATTTCAACATATTTTCTTCATATTTATATTCACTTAATATTTTATAAGATTTTCTTCAAATTTCATCTGATTTACTTAAGACTTATGATTACTTTAGATTTCATCTTATTTTCTTCAGATTACGTTTAAGTCAAACTTTATCATATTTTTTTAAGACTTATATTCACTTCAAATTTCCTCATATTTTCCTCATAATTCATCCGTCTTTCTTCTGATTTGTGTTCTCTTCGAATTTCATTATATTTTATTCAAATTTCATCTGATTTTCTAAATATTTCTGTTAACCTCAATTTTTATCAGTTTTTTTTTTTCGTCAGATCTTCTTGTGATTTATATTCACTTCAAATTTCATGACATTTTCTTCAGATTTTTGTTCACTTCAAATTTTGTAAGACTTTCTTTAGATTTAGTCATATTTTGTTCATATTTAGGGTTACTTTAAATTTCACAATTTTTTTCCAGATTTATGTTCCCTTCAATTTTTATCAGATTTCGTCCAATTTTCTTTAGAGTTTCTTCAGAATTATGTTCATTTCATATTTCACCAGATTTTCTTAAAAGTTATGTATTTACTTCAAGCTTCATAAGATTATCTTATGATTTATGTTTACTTCAAAATTCATCAAATTTTCTTAAGATTTCATTAGTTTTAATCAGATTTTGTGCAAATTTATGTTCAGTTCAAATTTCATCAGACTCTTTTTAAATTCAAAGTTAAGCATATTTCCTTTTGATTTATGTTCACCAAAAATTTCATCATATTTTCTTCCCATTTCATTTGAGTTTCTTCATATAATATATATATATATATATATATATATATATATATATATATATATATATATATATATATATATATATATATATATATATATATATATATATATATATATATATATATGTTCACTACAAAACTCAACATATTTTCTTCAGATTTTTGTCCACTACAAATTTCGTCTGATTTTTTTCCTATTTCATTAGAGTTTTTTCAGATATATGTTCATTAAAAATTCATCATATTTTTTCAGGTTTCGGTTCACTTCCAATTTCTTCATAATTTCTTCAATTTCATCTGATTTTCTACAGATTTATGTTTACTTAAAAATTCACCAGTTTTTTTTATTTCATCATATTTTCTTCATATTTATATTCACTTAATATTTTATCAGATTTTCTTCAAATTTCATCTGATTTACTTAAGACTTATGATTACTTTAGATTTCATCTTATTTTCTTCAGATTATGTTTAAGTCAAATTTTATCATATTTTCTTAAGACTCATATTCACTTCAAATTTCGTCATATTTTCCTCATAATTCATCAGTGTTTCTTCTGATTTGCGTTCTCTTCGAATTTCATTATATTTTATTCAAATTTCATCTGATTTTCTAAATATTTCTGTTTACCTCAATTTTTATCAGTTTTTTTTTCGTCAGATTTTCTTGTGATTTATATTCACTTCAAATTTCATGACATTTTCTTCAGATTTTTGTTCACTTGAAATTTTTTAAGACTTTCTTTAGATTTATTCATATTTTGTTAATATTTAGGATTAATTTAAATTTCATCAATTTATTTCCAGATTTATGTTCCCTTCAATTTTTATCAGATTTCGTCCAATTTTCTTTAGAGTTTCTTCAGAATTATGTTCATTTCATATTTCACCAGATTTTCTTAAAAGTTATGTATTTACTTCAAGCTTCATAAGATTATCTTATGATTTATGTTTACTTCAAAATTCATCAAATTTTCTTAAGATTTCATTAGTTTTAATCAGATTTTGTGCAAATTTATGTTCACTTCAAATTTCATCAGACTCTTTTTAAATTCAAAGTTAAGCATATTTCCTTTTGATTTATGTTCACCAAAAATTTCATCATATTTTCTTCCCATTTCATTTGAGTTTCTTCATATATATATATATATATGTTCACTACAAAACTCAGCATATTTTCTTCAGATTTTTGTCCACTTCAAATTTCGTCTGATTTTCTTCCTATATCATTAGAGTTTTTTTAGATATATGTTCATTAAAAATTCATCATATTTTTTCAGGTTTCGGTTCACTTCCAATTTCTTCATAATTTCTTCAATTTCATATGATTTTCTACAGATTTATGTTTACTTAAAAATTCAGCAGTTTTTTTATTTCAACATATTTTCTTCATATTTATATTCACTTAATATTTTATCAGATTTTCTTCAAATTTCATCTGATTTACTTAAGACTTATGATTACTTTAGATTTCATCTTATTTTCTTCAGATTACGTTTAAGTCAAATTTTATCATATTTTCTTAAGACTTATATTCACTTCAAATTTCCTCATATTTTCCTCACAATTCATCCGTCTTTCTTCTGATTTGTGTTCTCTTCGAATTTCATTATATTTTATTCAAATTTCATCTGATTTTCTAAATATTTATGTTTACCTCAATTTCCATCAGTTTTTTTATTTTGTCAGATTTTCTTCGGATTTATATTCACTTCAAATTTCATGACGTTTTCTTCAGATTTGTGTTCCCTTCAAATTTTGTCAGACTTTCTTTACATTTAATCATATTTTCTTCATATTTAGGATTACTTTAAATTTCATCAAATTTTTTTTAGATTTATGTTCCCTTCAATTTTTATCAGATTTAATCCAATTTTCTTTAGATTTTCTTCAGAATTATGTTCATTTCATATTTCATCATATTTTCTTTAAGGTTATGTATTTAATTCAAGCTTCATAATATTATCTTATGATGTATGTTTACTTAAAAATTCATCAAATTTTCTTAAGATTTCATTAGTTTTTATTAGATTTTGTGCAAATTTATGTTCACTTCAAATTTCATCAGAATACTTTTTAAATTCAAAGTTAAGCATATTTCCTTTTGATTTATGTTCACCAAAAATTTCATCATATTTTCTTCCCATTTCATTTGAGTTTATTCATATATATATATGTTCACTACAAAACTCAGCATATTTTCTTCAGATTTTTGTCCACTTCAAATTTCGTCTGATTTTCTTCCTATTTCATTAGAGTTTTTTCAGATATATGTTCATTAAAAATTCATCATAGTTTTTCAGGTTTCGGTTCACTTCCTATTTCTTCATAATTTCTTCAATTTCATCTGATTTTCTACAGATTTATGTTTACTTAAAAATTCACCAGTTTTTTTATTTCAACATATTTTCTTCATATTTATATTCACTTAATATTTTATCAGATTTTCTTCAAATTTCATCTGATTTACTTAAGACTTATGATTACTTTAGATTTCATCTTATTTTCTTCAGATTACGTTTAAGTCAAATTTTATCATATTTTCTTAAGACTTATATTCACTTCAAATTTCCTCATATTTTCCTCATAATTCATCCGTCTTTCTTCTGATTTCTGTTCTCTTCGAATTTCAATATATTTTATTCAAATTTCATCTGATTTTCTAAATATTTATGTTTACCTCAATTTCCATCAGTTTTTTTATTTTTGTCAGATTATCTTCTGATTTATATTCTCTTCAAATTTCATGACGTTTTCTTCAGATTTGTGTTCCCTTCCAATTTTGTCAGACTTTCTTTACATTTAATCATATTTTCTTCATATTTAGGATTACTTTAAATTTCATCAAATTTTTTTTAGATTTATGTTCCCTTCAATTTTTATCAGATTTCATCCAATTTTCTTTAGATTTTCTTCAGAATTATGTTCATTTCATATTTCACCATATTTTCTTTAAGGTTATGTATTTAATTCAAGCTTCATAAGATTATCTTATGATTTATGTTTACTTCAAAATTCATCAAATTTTCTTAAGATTTCATTAGTTTTTATTAGATTTTGTGCAAATTTATGTTCACTTCAAATTTCATCAGACTCTTTTTAAATTCAAAGTTAAGCATATTTCCTTTTGATTTATGTTCACAAAAAATTTCATCATATTTTCTTCCCATTTCATTTGAGTTTCTTCATATATATATATATATATATATATATATATATATATATGTTCTCTACAAAACTCAGCATATTTTCTTCAGATTTTTGTCCACTACAAATTTCGTCTGATTTTTTCCCTATTTCATTAGAGTTTTTTCAGATATATGTTCATTAAAAATTCATCATAGTTTTTTCAGGTTTCGGTTCACTTCCTATTTCTTCATAATTTCTTCAATTTCATCTGATTTTCTACAGATTTATGTTTACTTAAAAATTCACCAGTTTTTTTATTTCAACATATTTTCTTCATATTTATATTCACTTAATATTTTATCAGATTTTTCTTCAAATTTCATCTGATTTACTTAAGACTTATGATTACTTTAGATTTCATCTTATTTTCTTCAGATTACGTTTAAGTCAAATTTTATCATATTTTCTTAAGACTTATATTCACTTCAAATTTCCTCATATTTTCCTCATAATTCATCCGTCTTTCTTCTGATTTCTGTTCTCTTCGAATTTCATTATATTTTATTCAAATTTCATCTGATTTTCTAAATATTTATGTTTACCTCAATTTGCATCAGTTTTTTTATTTTGTCAGATTTTATTCTGATTTATATTCACTTCAAATTTCATGACGTTTTCTTCAGATTTGTGTTCCCTTCAAATTTTGTCAGACTTTCTTTACATTTAATCATATTTTCTTAATATTTAGGATTACTTTAAATTTCATCAAATTTTTTTTAGATTTATGTTCCCTTCAATTTTATCAGATTTCATCCAATTTTCTTTAGATTTTCTTCAGAATTATGTTCATTTCATATTTCACCATATTTTCTTTAAGGTTATGTATTTAATTCAAGCTTCATAAGATTATCTTATGATTTATGTTTACTTCAAAATTCATCAAATTTTCTTAAGATTTCATTAGTTTTTATTAGATTTTGTGCAAATTTATGTTAACTTCGAATTTCATCAGACTCTTTTTAAATTCAAAGTTAAGCATATTTCCTTTTGATTTATGTTCACAAAAAATTTCATCATATTTTCTTCCCATTTCATTTGAGTTTCTTCATATATATATATATATGTTCACTACAAAACTCAACATATTTTCTTCAGATTTTTGTCCACTACAAATTTCGTCTGATTTTTTCCCTATTTCATTAGAGTTTTTTCAGATATATGTTCATTAAAAATTCATCATATTTTTTCAGGTTTCGGTTCACTTCCAATTTCTTCATAATTTCTTCAATTTCATCTGATTTTCTACAGATTTATGTTTACTTAAAAATTCACCAGTTTTTTTATTTCATCATATTTTCTTCATATTTATATTCACTTAATATTTTATCAGATTTTCTTCAAATTTCATCTGATTTACTTAAGACTTATGATTACTTTAGATTTCATCTTATTTTCTTCAGATTATGTTTAAGTCAAACTTTATCATATTTTCTTAAGACTCATATTCACTTAAAATTTCGTCATATTTTCCTCATAATTCATCAGTGTTTCTTCTGATTTGTGTTCTCTTTGAATTTCATTATATTTTATTCAAATTTCATCCGATTTTCTAAATATTTCTGTTTACCTCAATTTTTATCAGTTTTTTTTTCGTCATATTTTCTTGTGATTTATATTCACTTCAAATTTCATGACATTTTCTTCAGATTTTTGTTCACTTGAAATTTTGTAATACTTTCTTTAGATTTAGTCATATTTTGTTAATATTTAGGATTACTTTAAATTTCATCAATTTTTTTTCCAGATTTATGTTCCCTTCAATTTTTATCAGATTTCGTCCAATTTTCTTTAGAGTTTCTACAGAATTATGATCATTCATATTTCACCAGATTTTCTTAAAAGTTATGTATTTACTTCAAGCTTCATAAGATTATCTTATGATTTATGTTTACTTCAAAATTCATCAAATTTTCTTAAGATTTCATTAGTTTTAATCAGATTTTGTGCAAATTTATGTTCACTTCAAATTTCATCAGACTCTTTTTATATTCAAAGTTAAGCATATTTCCTTATGATTTGTGTTCACTAAAAATTTCATCATATTTTCTTCCCATTTAATTTGAGTTTCTTCATATATATATATATATATATATATATATATATATATATATATATATATATATATATATATATATATATATATATATATATATATATATATATATATATATATATATGTGTGTGTGTGTTCACTACAAAACTCATCATATTTTCTTCAGATTTTTGTCCACTTCAAATTTCGTCTGATTTTCTTCCTATTTCATTAGAGTTTCTTTAGATATATGTTCATTAAAAATTCATCATATTTTTTCAGGTTTCGGTTCCCTTCCAATTTCATCATAAAATCTTCAATTTCATCTGATTTTCTACAGATTTATGTTTACTTAAAAATTCACCAGTTTTTTTATTTCATCATATTTTCTTCATATTTATATTCACTTAATATTTTATCAGATTTTCTTCAAATTTCATCTGATTTACTTAAGACTTATGATTACTTTAGATTTCATCTTATTTTCTTCAAATTATGTTTAAGTCAAATTTTATCATATTTTCTTAGGACTTATATTCACTTCAAATTTCCTCATATTTTCCTCATAATTCATCCGTCTTTCTTCTGATTTGTGTTCTCTTCGAATTTCATTATATTTTATTCAAATTTCATCTGATTTTCCAAATATTTATGTTTACCTCAAAATCCATCAGTTTTTTTATTTCGTCAGATTTTCTTCTGATTTATATTCACTTCAAATTTCATGACGTTTTCTTCAGATTTGTGTTCCCTTCAAATTTTGTCAGACTTTCTTTACATTTAATCATATTTTCTTCATATTTAGGATTACTTTAAATTTCATCAAAAATTTTTTAGATTTATGTTCCCTTCAATTTTTATCAGATTTCATCCAATTTTCTTTAGATTTTCTTCAGAATTATGTTCATTTCATATTTCACCATATTTTCTTTAAGGTTATGTATTTACTTCAAGCTTCATAAGATTATCTTATGATTTATGTTTACTTCAAAATTCATCAAATTTTATTAAGATTTCATTAGTTTTAATTAGATTTTATGCAAATTTATGTTCACTTCAAATTTCATCAGACTCTTTTTAAATTCAAAGTTAAGCATATTTCCTTTTGATTTATGTTCACTAAAAATTTCATCATATTTTCTTCCCATTTCATTTTAGTTTCTTCATATATATATATATGTTCACTACAAAACTCATCATATATTCTTCAGATTTTTGTCCACTTCAAATTTCGTCTGATTTTCTTCCTATTTCATTAGAGTTTTTTCAGATATATGTTCATTAAAAATTCATCATATTTTTTCAGGTTTTGGTTCACTTCCAATTTCATCATAATTTCTTCAATTTCATCTGATTTTATACAGATTTATGTTTACTTAAAAATTCACCAGTTTTTTTATTTCATCATATTTTCTTCATATTTATATTCACTTAATATTTTATCAGATTTTCTTCAAATTTCATCTGATTTACTTAAGATTTATGATTACTTTAGATTTCATCTTATTTTCTTCAGATTACGTTTAAGTCAAATTTTATCATATTTTTTAAGACTTATATTCACTTCAAATTTCCTCATATTTTCCTCATAATTCATCCGTCTTTCTTCTGATTTGTGTTCTCTTCGAATTTCATTATATTTTATTCTAATTTCATCTGATTTTCCAAATATTTATGTTTACCTCAAAATCCAACAGTTTTTTTATTTCGTCAGATTTTCTTCTGATTTATATTCACTTCAAATTTCATGACGTTTTCTTCAGATTTGTGTTCCCTTAAAATTTTGTCAGACTTTCTTTACATTTAATCATATTTTCTTCATATTTAGGATTACTTTAAATTTCATCAAAAATTTTTTAGATTTATGTTCCCTTCAATTTTTATCAAATTACATCCAATTTTTTTTAGATTTTCTTCAGAATTATGTTCATTTCATATTTCACCATATTTTCTTTAAGGTTATGTATTTACTTCAAGCTTCATAAGATTATCTTATGATTTATGTTTACTTCAAAATTCATCAAATTTTATTAAGATTTCATTAGTTTTAATTAGATTTTATGCAAATTTATGTTCACTTCAAATTTCATCAGACTCTTTTTAAATTCAAAGTTAAGCATATTTCCTTTTGATTTATGTTCACTAAAAATTTCATCATATTTTCTTCCCATTTCATTTGTGTTTCTTCATATATATATATATATGTTCACTACAAAACTCAACATATTTTCTTCAGATTTTTGTCCACTTCAAATTTCGTCTGATTTTCTTCCTATTTCATTAGAGCTTTTTCAGATATATGTTCATTCAAAATTCATCATAATTTTTCAGGTTTCGGTTCACTTCCAATTTCTTCATAATTTCTTCAATTTCATCTGATTTTCTACAGATTTATGTTTACTTAAAAATTCACCAGTTTTTTTATTTCAACATATGTATATTCAGTTAAAATTTTATCAGATTTTCTTCAAATTTCATCTGATTTTCTTCAGACTTATGATTACTTTAGATTTCATCTTATTTTCTTCAGATTACGTTTAAGTCAAATTTTATCATATTTGCTTAAGACTTTTATTCACTTCAAATTTCCTAATATTTTCCTCATAATTCATCTGTCTTTCTTCTGATTTGTGTTCCCTTCGAATTTCATTATATTTTATTCAAATTTCTTCTGATTTTCTAAATATTTATGTTTACCTCAATTTCCATCAGTTTTTTTATTTCGTCAAATTTTCTTCTGATTTATATTCACTTCAAATTTCATGACGTTTTCTTCAGATTTGTGTTCACTTCAAATTTTGTAAGAATTTCTTTAGATTTAATCATATTTTCTTCATATTTAGGATTACTTTAAATTTCATCGAAATTTTTTTTAGATTTATGTTCCCTTAATTTTTATCAGATTTCATCCAATTTTCTT
>CATIWC010002602.1:0-80116 GCA_948472305.1 Vicia faba | reverse complement strand
CAAAACAAATGATCAAGTCCCTTAAAGAAAAATGCCCGAAGATACTTGACACCATTGCAATTATGGTCCAAACGATGACCCGCGCCTGTCCCTTTCACATCCTAACACAAGGTTGTCCACCAAATACAATGGTGGAACAAACTTGTTAAAAGGGTTAAAACGTAGCAATAATCTTTTGAGAAATTTAGGAGTAGATAACCTCTTAGTTACTTGAATCAAACTTGCAAAACAAAAACACTTGCCTATTTCAAAAAAAACACACATCACTACACTTTCAAAACAACTTTCAAAAACAAATGAAAACCTTTTCAAAAGACATACATCTTTGTATACATCCCCACATGGATCATTACAAAGGTTGCCACCACATTGGCCTCTTTTCGAAACATTTTCAAACCCACACACTCAAGCACCATTTAAAACAATTGAAAACAAAAGGCAAGTGATCTAAGCAAGTAACTAAGAGCCCATGGATAACCATGGATAGAAAGGATGCTAATACCTTCCCTTTCTATAATCTACTCCCCGAACCCAAGAAAACATCTCAAAAGGTTTTTGCTGTGCTTTTTAACCTTTCCTTAGGATAAAATAAAAAGTCGGTGGCGACTCTTGCTCAACCGAAACATTTGCGAAAACAAACGCAAAACCTCAAGTCAGTTCTCCCACCGTATCACACCATTGTTAGGGTATAAAATTATGTTTGTTTCATGGCGCAGTGGTAGTGTTCTTTCTTGGCAAAGGAGAGGGCGTGGGTTCGAGCATGGGCGCTTGCAACCATCTTTTATCTGTTTTCTAATCTTTTCCACTTTTCATTATTTTTACTTATTTTCTTATTTAATTTTCTACTAATCGTTTTAATCCATAAAAAATATAACAAAACAGTCTTAGGGTTTTTACTAATTAATCTAATTTTGGACATATTTTTAATTCAATTTTATTAGACTTAGTTTTTTAATTAATTAACCTTTGTAATTAATTAAGAATTAGATAACTAATTATTTTCTAAATGCTTAAAATCAAACCAAAAATACACAAAAAAATTTATTTCTAATATTTTAGACTTTAGGATTATTTAAAAATAATTTACTAACATTTTATTTTTATTTTGATATTTATTTTATTAGACAAATTGTATAGGATCTACAAATTTTGTAATAACCTAGTTTAAATTCCCGCACAATCTCTTTATCATGTAACTTCCCCAAGGCCCTGTAATAGCATAAGACTTTACTTTTCCGGACTTATACTTTTATGCCTTGTATATATATATATATATATATATATATATATATATATATATATATATATATATATATATATATATATATATATATATATATATATATATATATATATATATATATATATATATATATATATATATATATATATATATATATATATATATATATAACCGTGTAGTAATAGGCTTGTATGGCAAGATAAAATTAATCGGTAGATAACCTTAAGCAATTCCAATATAGAATAATTGTAATTGAATCACTTTGCACACATACACCTCTAAGATAGTTCCCTCTGTTGCCTTCGGAAAATAATAGTCATGTCCCTCGAAAATAGGGATACTTTAGCAAAAGACCCTCGAATAAAGATCATAGTCCCTCAATGACCCTTCGAGTTGCCTACAAAATAATCTAGTCCCTCCGATACAATTATTAAAGTATCTCTACGTGTTGCCTTCATTGACCATTTGATGACGCTTCGCCTGTCCCTTCACATCCAATAGATAAGGCTACCTACCAATTAATGGTACGAATAACACTATCTCTAAAGGAGAAGGAAAAGAATAAGAATGACCTTTAGTGGGTAAGAAACTTTTAATCGCTTACTCACAACTCTTTTCTAAAAAATAAACATTTTTCACATCACCTTTCTAAAACAAATACTTTTCAAAAACTTTGTACGCGTTCTCGAGGATTGATACAAGAATCATTACAAAGTTAGCCGTACTTTGGCTTTTCAAAAATATTTTCAAATCACACGCACAAAACAAATTTTCAAAGTGAGCTAGCGATTAAGAGCCCATAGATAACTATGGATGAAAAAGGTGCTAACACCTTACCTTTTCTTAACTTACCCCCCGAACTTAAAATCTATCAAGGTCTTTCCTGTTCTTTTCACCCTTTCCTTATTGGATAAAAGAAAAGTCGGTGGAGACTCTTGCTAACCGCAACATTTGCGATGAAACGCTAAAAAAGTCAGTTCTCTCACCGTATTACAAAGTTGGCGACTCTGCTGGGGAAATAATTAAAAGAGGGGTTACCTTAAGAGTTTAGATCACTTTACTTACTTAAATTGTATGCTTTGTCTAATTTAACTTTAAGGGATTGCTTGAGTTTATTATTTAAAAGGTCCTACACCCGGATCTAGGGATGCCTTAGGTAAGTAGCAATAGATCATGAAAAATATACAGTGTAAATCGATATGGTTAAATTGATGGCTACGGTTAGTACGACACTTTGGATTGTAATAATGTTCCTTGAGTCAGTCAAGGATAACATTAGGCTTCCGCTTAGTGTCCTTAGCACTAAATTACTTTTAGAACCTTAATTGACCCATCTTGGCCATTAGAAGGTAGTGAGATAGTCGGCTTTGGTGAATTCTAAAGTTGTTTGATAGTCGATGCTACGCTCATTGAAATTCGACTCTCGGGATTGGTGGCAAGCCAGTTGCTGTGCTAAAATAAAGCCTACGAGAAAGATCGGCGATATGAGATTCCTAGAACCCGGTTACCATTTTTAGGATAGGTTGAGCCGACTTAACTTTAATGGGGAAGGGTACTTACCTTTGGACTCCATGAAAGAATTTAAGCCTAAGGCTCTTGTGTGACTTGTTTGTATTTGATTATTTAAACATGACATCATAACATCATATCATCATGGCATGTCATTTTTACTAACCATTTTAAGGATCTTAGGGACCTTTGGTGCAGGATTATCATAAGATAAATTGCTAGCAAGGGGCAAGAGGATTTATTTTCCTCTAACCAGATGTCATCAAAGATAAAAGTACGTTTTCTTGAGTCATAGGCTAGGACCCACTTGATATGGTGATCTTGATTCTTATAAAAGGACGTTCAAAGATGAAATCTCAAATTTCTTCAAGACAAAGCTGCAACCAGATTCTTTTCTTAATATTTAAATCCCACGAGGTCTTTGAAAACATTGCATATGCATATACATACCATATCATTGCACAACATGTATTCTCAAGACATCTTTTCTCATCTTCTTGTTGTTTATTTCAGCAAAAATGGCTCTTGAACAGACAATCAAGGATCTCCAAGCTCAGAATGCCCAATTCCAACAGATGTTCTTGAACTTAGCCAACGGGCAGGAAGAATTGAAGGCACTCTTCACCAAAGAGAAGAAGAAAAAGACAAAGAAACCAGCCGATATCCTTAACATGGGAAGAAGGTTTAGGGGTCCAGTCAAGCGAATTCAGGATCCCGATACTCCATTAGACGAAGACGACGTACATGATAAAGACGGTAAGAGTAGTGAAACTGAAAAAATCAACCATGGTCCTGTTAATACTCTGATGAAGAAAAAGAAGATTATTTGGATGAGCAATATCCCCCTACTGATGAAAAATATAAGCTGCTGGAAGAGCGTCTGAGAGCTATGGAGACCCAGAAGGTGCCTGGATTAAACTTTGATGATTTGGGTTTGGTTCTAAGAGTCTTCATTCCTCCTAAATTTAAAACTCCTATCTTTGCTGAGTATGATGGTATTTTCTGTCCGAAGCTCCACCTGAGGTCATATGTTCAAAAAATTCAACCATACACTGCTGATAAGAAATTATGGTTGCATTTATTTCAAGAGAGTCTATGTAGATTCCAACTGGAATGGTACTATCAACTTGAAGGTGCCAATATTCACACTTGGGAAGATTTGGCTGCAGCCTTCTGCAAACAATATCAATATAATTCTGATTTGGCACCAACCTGCATGCAATTACAGAGTATGACCATGGGCCATAACGAAGGCTTTAAAGAGTATGCCCAGAAATGGAGAGATATCTAGCAAGAAGAGTTCAGAATCCCTTGTCTGATAGGGAATTAGTTAACATGTTTATGGAAACTTTCACATGTCCTTTCTTCAATCATCTGATTGGAAGCTCTTCAGTTAGGTTCACTGAGTTGATATTAACAGGGGAACATGTTGAAGATGGGATCAGAAGCGGAAAAATGCACGTGGTTGCATCTTCAAGTACTGCGAATAAGTCATTCCACGAGAAGAAAGAAGCTAATGTTATGTACGGACAAAGAGGTCATAGTAAAGGTGACCACCATCAATTCATGGGAGCAGTAATGATTTCCAATCCCGACCAATGCAACATCAAGAATAAGGCAATCAATAGAGGCCAGATGCATCCAGGAGACAATTAACCAAAATCAATATGCCATTGTCTTAAGCATCTCAACACTTTTTAAAGGCAGAGCTGGTTAATTTGAAATATCCTTCTCATAATCCCAACACTTCCTCTCCCCGGTTCAATCCCAATGTAACATGCGCCTATCATTCCAATATTCCTAGACATGACAAAAATGGTTGTTGGGTTATGAAAAATAAGATCCAGCACACGATTGACTCTAAGGAGATTGAATTTGACCCTCCTGAGACTCCTAATGTGATTACTGCACCTATGCCTAATCATTACAAGGGTGCTAATTCTATTAATGTTATGGAAGATGCTGATAACAATAATGACCTGGACAACTGGATCTTCTCGGCTGCTAACAAAGGGCTCACCAACTGGACAGTTGAAGACTTTGTAGCAATCTCCTTTAGTTACGAGTAAAAACCATTTTTTGTTATCAATTTCCAAGTTTTTGGTTATGTAATTTGAACAATAACTTTAAGCCTTGTGCCTTACCGGAAGCACAATGGTCCATTTGTTAGGGTTGTTATCTTTCATCCACATATTTTCATTTAATAAATCATTGGACGTTTGCATTCAATTTTTTTTTCTCTTTATCTTTCTTTTTTACTTTCAAAATAGCTATGTGTTCTTACACACACCCACACAACAAATTTAAGATCCACATCCACTCTAGACCCCATTGATAACAATTATGCTATTTCCAATTATGACTTTGAAAATCCAATCTACCAAGCCGAAGACGAAGGTGAGGAAGATTGTGAAGTGCCTGGAGAACTTGCTAGACTATTAGAGAAAGAAGAAAGATCTATACAATAGCATGAAGAGCCAATCGAGGTTGTGAAGTTGGTTATTGAAGAGGATAGAAAAGAAATCAATATAGGTGTTGACCTAGAAGACAATGTGTAATACGGTGGGAGAATTGACTTTTAGTTGAGTTTTATCGCAAATGCCGCGAAGAGCAAGAGTCACCACCGAATTTTCTTTTATCAAATAAAGGAAAGGATGAAAAGAATAGGAAAGACCTTTGAGAATTTTTCTGAGTAAGGGGGGCAGGTTATGAAAAGGGAATATGTTAGCACCCTTTTCATCTGTAGTTATCTATAAGCTCTTAATCACTAGCTCACTTTTGAAAATGCTTTGTGAATGTGTAAGTTTGAAAATATTTTGAAAATTCCTAAGTTCGGAAAACTTTGTAATGATTCTCATATCGTTGAGAACACATACAAAGTGTTTGTTTTGAAAATATTTTAGAAAATAAGTGTTTTGTGTGAAAAATGTTTTGAAAAATTCACGAGCAAGCGATTAAGAACTATCTACCTACTCTAAAGTATTTTATTCTTTTCCTCCTCCTTTATATAGTGCTATCATACCATTAGTTAATAGGAAGCCTTATCGTTGGATGTGTGAGGGACATATGCGGGTCATCGTACAGTCATAAAGGCAACATATAGGGATACCTTTAGCAATTCAAAGGGGGCTATCATCATGTCTTTGTAGGCAATATCGAGGGACAAGATCATTTACCGAAGGTAGCATCGAAGGGTCATCGAGGGAATATGATCTTTATAATGATTTTTAACCGAGGGTCTTTACTAGTGGTATCCATACGTTCGAGGGACATGATTGTTTTTTATCTGAAGGCAACAATGGAGGCTACCCTAGAGGTGTACGTGTGCATAGTGTGTTTAGTTCATTTATATTATCTTGATTAGTTAGGAGTTATCTATTAATTGATTTTAAAATTTTCCATACAAGCCTATTTACTAATAGTTATATATACAAGCATATAATTATAAGTGTAGAAAAATAAAGGTGTTGTGATACGGTGGCAGAACCGGGACGTGGTTTCCCTATTTCGTTAAGGAATTTTGCTAGTTTGCGTTTGTTTTTGCAAAATGTAGCGGTAAGCAAGAGTCGCCACCGTCTTTTATTTTATCCAACAAGGAAAGGAAAAAAGCACAAAAAAATTCATTTTTCGAGATATTGCTGAGTATGGGGGGTAGATTATAGAAATGGAAGGTATTAGCACCCTTTCTATCAGTAGTTATCTACGGGCTCTTAGGTACTTGCTCATCATTTTCAAAATTGTTTTCTTTGTGTTTGTGGGTTTTGAAAAAGTTTTTGTTTTAACTTCGATTTAACTCTTGCTTTTGTCTTCAAGAGTGTAATGAAGTGTTTTTGAAAACTTTGTTTGTAAAGGAGTGTAAATGTGAAAAATTTGTTTGGAATGAGCAAGTACTTAAGAACTAATCTACCTAATCGAAAAAAGAATCGTTCTATGTTCGTTTCCTTTAGACAATGCTATCCCACTATTAGTGAGTAGGTAGCACCGTCGTTGGAGTTTTGAGGGTCAATTCGAAAGGGATATACGGTCACTAAAGCAATGTTAGAACGTCTTAGTAATTACCCTAATGTCTTAGATCAATTATTCGAGGCAACAATTCCGAGGCAACTTTTCTGAATCGGGACTTTGATCTTTATTTAGACAAAAGGACGACCACTAAAGCATCCTATACTCAATGACCGTTTACCGAAGGTAACCAAGTGGGAGTGTACCCTAGGAGTGCGCATGTACGAGTGTATTGATTTCAGTTATTTTTATCTTTGCACAATTAAGGGTGATCTAACTATTTTAAGATTAAACATTCATTCTTGTCATGCAAGCCCTAATTATCAAACATCTAGCAGTTGAATATTTGCAGAAAAAATTAAAGGTACGGAAATTAGACTATGCTATTACAAGGCGTCGGGTATTTACATCGCCAAAAACAAACCCTTTGAAATTAAAAGTGGTAAAAATAAATAAATGTCCTAATTTAATTATTACAAACCGGGAGCAGATACAATAATTGAATAAAAAATAAAGCGCGCGAGAAAATTGAATCGAATGCGAAACTAGGGTTTTGACCCTCCTAATTAAAAGAAAATGTTTTTTGTTGTTTTTAATATTTTTTAAGAAAAGAAATTAATTCCTAAAGTTAAATGCTAAATTAATTTGTTAATTAAATTAATTAATGAAAAATAATTAAAGGACATATTTTTGGTTTTTTGTTATTTTAGGAAAGAAATAAAATAATTAAATTGGTAAATAAAACCTATTGATTCTAATTGATTTTAATTATTTACACAAAATAAATTAAAGTTATCTAATTAATCAACCTAATTAAATTAATCAATTTATTACTAAAAATAATATTCTAATTTTTAATTGGATAAGAAAATGTTTTTGGTGATTTTTGGTAAAAAGAAAATTGTTTTTGGTTAGTAAATAAAATAAATAAATAATTAAATTAAAATATAAACAAGAATATAAAAGGGAGAGATGGGCCTGAATTGGAGGTGTAGAAAGCAAATTCCTTGGCCCATTAGTGCTGATCCACATTGACTCTTGCAATCCTGTGTATTGCGTTTGACTGGGCTTATGGTGTCCTTGCAATGATGGCCATCAGATTTAGCCATCTGACCATCTAGCACATTGGATGATGAGGGGACATGATGGACATCAAGAACAAGCATGCACTGGATTTCCTGAAATAATGATGAAAAATAACAAATGCTGGAGGCAGGGGTCAAACCCCTGACCTCCAGCCTCTAACGCCTTGAATACTCATGTGGAAACCACTAGGCCATTCGCTTTTGATTGTTATCATAATACAAGATAATAATAATATAAGAAAAAAAGAGTTAATGGATAATTGTAACAAAAAACGCGCCAGATTTGAATAAGCCTATGGGGGAGTGACACGCCTTCATCCCTGTTCTTGGACCGTGGCTAAAAGTTGAACCACCTATACCTACGGACAAATGTCCGTTGCTACAAACCAAGCGTTCTCAAAATCACGTACAAACAAAATAAACGACCACCAAGGCCATGGTTAGAACCGTCTCCTTCTTCTGAACACAACCGTACCATTCATGAAGGCTAATTGTCCCTGAAAATAAAAACCCTAAAACCAAATCCGAAACCCTAATAATGGTTTTGGATTTGATTTGATTTGTTCTTAAAAACTTTCCAAACATGGCCCTTTTTCAATCTTTTTGTTCACTCTAAGGCTTGGCACGAATTTGAATGATGCTAGCTGTATAATGAAGCCTGAAATAATCACAAAATCCTTGGTTATCAATGTTTTGGATTTTTATTTGATATATTTTGATTTAAATCAAATAATTCAAATAAAAATAATTAATAAAAATAAGACATGGACAAGTGGAAAGGGCTAGAGCACGTGGGCTATGTTGCCAACTCAAAACAAGTGAAAAAGAATGGGCCCATTTGGCAAAATTTGAAGTTTTGGGGATAATTGACTTTTGGAAATTTTGCAAAAAAGGTCAACTTCAACAATGCATAACTTCCTAAATTTTGACTCTTTGGAGGTGTTCTTGGACTTTTTAGAAAGCTTGAGATGTCCTATAATCAACACTTTTTGTCTCATCTCATTTTGATATTCCATGCTCATGTATGAAGCTTTGACAAAAAAGGTGTTTTTGTTGACTTTTCAAAATGACCTATAATGTCCAAATTCATAACTTCTTGTGAGTGCATATTTTGAACTTGGAAGATGAAGATGGATTGTAGGAAATTGAATCCTCTTAAAAAATGAGATTTGTATGGGTCATTTATCATAAATATGAGAAAGTTATGCTTGGTCAAAGTTGGGTTGACTTTTCCTAAAAAACCCTAATTTAGCAACTTTTGAATCTTGATGAATTGTGAGAAATCCTTGATGAATCATGATCAACCCTTGATAAAATGATGAAATATACTTCAAAATGAGGATGCTGACCAAAAATATTGAGATTTGACTGTATGTAGGTCACAGTTGACTTTTTCCCTAACACAATCGATTTTTGGACTTTTGAGCAATTGATTGAGCAAACTTCCTCTGCAAGGCTTGAAACTTGACACGGATGATCTTGAGAATATATTAGGACATTGGTGAGCACTTGGGATCACTTGGACCTAAATATCTTGATGCAACATAAAACCCTAATTTGAAGTAGACTGCCTTAGGAGAGAGCTTGTCTGGCCAACCCTTGGGCTACTTTGAGCAACTTGAAGATCTTTCTTGACATATTTTGAGAAATATGGGAGGGAAAATTTTGGGGTACAACAGGTGCCAAAAGTAAAGCGCGAGAAAGTAAAGGCCTACAACTATTACAAGGCTTTGGTACAATTACATGATTAGGAAAAAGTGCGAGAATGTAAATCTAAGTTATTACATTTAAACTACGCGACCTATACAATTTCTCTAGAAATTTTAAATAACAAAAAAATAAATAAGAGAAAATGTTAGAAAATAAATGTTTTTTTTTGTATTTTATGGAAAATAGTTTGATGTTAATTAAATAATTAAAACCTAATTGTTTCTAATTAATTTTAATAAAGAAAAATGTTAATAAAATTTAATTAAAAAGATGTCAAAATTGATTATTGATAAAAAGATTCAAACAACAAAATCAAACCACTCAGATCCACTAATTTGGACCTTGCGAATCTGGTGGTGAGGTTAGTTTGGTCTAAAAGTGACTGCAACTATGGATCTGAAGCTTCATCAAAAAGTTGCCCTAACAATGGTGGATTGTTATTCCTGCATCAAATCTCGAAAAAATGATGGCTCCAAATGGTTTCAGATATCATTAGAAACACATATATATGCTTAAAATTAATTTATATAGCATGGATGAAAAGTTTGAGATTGAAGAACATTACCATGCCGGAGCCACTTGGTTGGCACGTCCTGGGATCGCTTGAGCGTGAGTAAGGATTGGAACAGGCTCCCGGGACCTTCAGGAGTGTGATGGAATGCTTGGAACCGTTTGATAGTGGCCAAAAATAGGGGTTTGTGTTTGCCCTACTTTTGACAAAATTTGAGAAATTTTGAGTGTGTTCTTGAGAGGAAAATTGTGTGTCCTTTGCACTTGAGTATTGTATGTATTTATAGAGGAATGAAATGGAATAAGAACAAGACAAGAATCTTGTACCATCATGTCACAATTCATTGCAAAAAAACACATTGAAATCTTTCCAAAATTGTTAAAAAAACATTCCAAACTTGAAGATTCTTGTTCCCAACATGCTTTCACGGTTTTAGCATGTTTGTCATGTGTTCTTGGGCCTCCATGTGATTGAAATCAAAAGCCCATGCGCCTTGACCCAATAGTTTTATATTTTATTTGATTTACTTGCATTTAAATGAATAAAAATTCAAATAAAAGAAATAAAAATCATAAAAAAAATATGAATGAATTTAGAGGTCTTCAAACACATTGTTAACATGTTTGAACATCAAAATTTAGGCCCATTAGTCTAGAATTTCAAATTTGCTCACTTTGCATTTCATGCATTTTACCAAAAATTCCCAATTTGCAAGTCACAACTCTCTCAATTTTCATATTTTAAAGATGATCTTGGACTTTTTGAAAATCTCAAGATGTCTTCTTAAATTTATCTTTTTATCATTTTTGCATTTGGAGATTTTATCTTGATGTAAGTTGCCTTTACAAAAAGTGTCTTTTTGTTGACTTTTGAAATGATCTGTAATGTATGGGCTCATATCTCTCAAATGAAGCATTTTTTGGACTTGAGCATACATATAAAAAGTTGTAGAGAATTTAATTTCCTTCAAAATGGGCATTGGTTGGGGAAAAAGTTAATGAAGCATGTGAAAATTATGTTTGGTCAAAGTTCAGTTGACTTCTCTTAAGGAAACCCTAATTTGGTAACTTTTAACTTTTGATGATTTGAGGGCTTTCCTTGAGGAATCATGATCAAACATTGATCAAATGATGAATATCAATTCAAAATGTTGATGTTGACCAATTTTTTTGAAGTTTGACTGTATGTTGACCATAGTTGACTTTTTACACAATACAATTGATTTTTGATCATCTGAGCCATTGACTGAGGAAACTTGTGATACAAGACTTACAATTTGATATGAGAATTGTTGAAGACATAAGGAGAATCATGGAAACCACTTGATACCTATGCAACCCAATCTTCCTTGAGAAACTCAAAACCCTAGTTGTAGACCCCTTTCCTAGGAGGAGGTTTGACTGGTCAATCCTTGAGTATCCTTGAATATTTGAGAACCCCAGAAGAATGTCTTGAAGAAAATGGGAGGGAAAATTTTGGGGTACAACAACTTCCCCGGTTCAATCTTCTTAAATTTTAAGAGTTAGCTTGGCATGTCCTCCATTCGTGACTTGAAGGTAGAAGATGATTGAACACTTAAGTGCCCAGAAATTTGCACTCGTATATGCACCAAGTAGCACTGTTGGTTGATTATACCAGGAATGGGCTTAAAGATGCTATTTGGAAAGGTGATGAAGAGTCGTTGGATATGGTCTTATAGATTCCATCTAGGATAACTGTTGATAAGAAATTAGACTAAGTCTACGCTCGACTTTGCCTTAGAAGATGTATTTGGAGTGAGTCTACGCCCAACTTGGTCCAGAAGGATAACGAGAATAAATCTACGCTTGATTTAATATAAACCAGAAGATGTCTACGCCCGACTTCAACTGAAAGAAGTATGTTGGAAGGAGTCTACGCCCGACTTTTCCAAAGGAGCTTCAGAAGGAATCTACGCTTGATTTCGTCTGAATGATATACTAGAAGATGTCTATGCCTGACTTCAACTAGAAAATATGTTGGAAAGAGTCTACGCTCGACTTTTCTGAAGGAGTATCAGAATAAATCTATGCTCGATTTAATATAATCCAGAAGATGTCTACGCCCGACTTCAACTGGAAGAAGATGTTGGAAGGAGTCTACGCCCAACTTTTTCAAAAGAGTTTCAGGAGGAATCTACACTTGAGTTCATCTGAATGATGTACTAGAAGATGTCTACGTCCGACTTCAACTAAAACAGGTGTTGGAAATAGTCTACGCCATACTTTTCCAAAGGAGTATCAGAATAAATCTACGCTCGATTTAATCTGAACCAAAAGATGTCTACGCCTAACTTCAACTAGAAAAGGTATTGGAATGAGTCTTGAAGGAACTTTTTTTCCAGAATTCAGTCTGTGATACGGTGGTAGAACTGATTGTTAATACTGGTTTGCGTTTTGTATTCACAAATGTGTGGTAAGCAAGAGTCGCCACCGACTTTTCGTTTATCCAAAAAGGAAAGGGTGAAAAGAACAGAAAAGACCTTTTTTTCAAGATTTCTGAGTAAGGGGGGTAGATTATGGAAAGGGAAGGTGTTAGCACCCTTTCTGTTCGTGGTTTTCCATGGGCTCTTAGATGCTTAGCTCATGTTTTGAAAATTGCTTGTGCTTTGTGTGTTTTAAAAATTGTTTTGAAAATGCCTTAGTGCGGCGATTCGCTTTGTGATAACTCTTTGTGATACAGTGGCAGAACTGACTGTTATACTGGTTTACATTTTTTGTTCGCAAAATGTTGCGGTAAGAAAGAATCGCCACCGACTTTTATTTCATCCAACAAAGGAAAAGGAAAAAGAACAGAAAAAACCTTTTTCGAAATGTTTTTGAGTACGGGGGGTAGATTATAGAAAGGGAAGGTGTTAGCACCCTTTCCATCCGTGGTTTTCCACGGGCTCTTAGGTACTTGATCATTTTGAAATTTCTTGTGTGTGCTTTGCTTTGAAAAGTTTTGTTTTACTTCATTTTAACCCTTGTTTCTGTCCTCAAGAGTGTGACAAAGTTGTTTTTGAAAACTATTTTGAAAGTGTTTGTGTAAAAGAGTTTTTATTGTTTTGAGCAAGTACTTAAGATTTTCTACCTACTCGAAAAAAGCTCAGTTCGTTTTCCTTTTAGACAGTGCTATCCCATTATTAAGGAATAGGTAGCACCATCGTTGGAGTTTGAGGGACTATCGAAAGGGACAAAATGGTCATTGAAGGCAACATATAAGGATACCTTAGCAGTTCGAAGGGACTGTCATCATATATTCGTAGGCAACATCGAGGGACAAGATCATTTCTCGTAGGCAACTCGAGGGACGTTAAGAGACTATGATCTTTATGATGACTTTTAGATTGAGGGTCTTTTGCTAAGATATCCCTACGTTCGCGGGACACGACTATTATTTCCGAGGCAACCAAGTGAGGCAAACCCTAGGAGTGAGCATGTGCGAGTGTAATTTTTACTTAATTTATCTTTGCACATTTAGGGTTTTCTACCATATTAATTTTCAGTTTGTCTTTCCATACAATCCGATTAACATACATCTAAGCAGTTTATAGATTGCGGATTTAAAAGCAAGAAAGTTTAAAGTCCTATCTATTACAAGGCTTTTGCAGATACATAATTATTTTGGACTGAAAATAAATATGCGGAATTTAAACCCTAATTACTATTACAACCTCGAAACAATTACAATAATAATAAAAGGAAATTAAAAAATGCGCGCGGCGAATTAAATGCGAGAATAATTTAGGAAACCTAAAAAATCTAATTGAAAAAAGATTTAGGTTAGTTTTTTTGAGAAAAATTAATTAGGTTATGTACAAATTAAAACCCTAATTTCTAATTAATTTAAATTATAAAAAAGGAATTAAATTTGCCCTAAATTAAATTAAACTAATTAATTAAGGAAATAAAATATTTTTATGAAAAAAATGATTTTTATGTTTTTTTTGATGATTTTTTGATTAAATAAAAAATAATGATTATTTGGTGTTATTTTAATAAAGGAAAATAATTAGTAAAACAATTAAAAAAAATTAAAATAGAAATGAAAAGAATGGGCATGTATTGTGCCAGCCTGAGAGTGCACCATAGTCCTTCATTGTTTGAGGCGTTAGATCTGAATTATTGATACATCCAATGGCCAAATGGTGGTAGCGCATGGTAGGCGTTTTGGATGATGATGCATTGAATATGTAGAAACAAAGTAAGAAAACAAAATTTGGTGGGATGGTTAGTTGTATATATAATAACATAAATAAATATAAAGGAAATAAAGTGGTCATTCCCAAACACGCACGTGATTCAAATCACCCAATAGGATTCTACCACCTAATTGTCTTCGTCCCCATAACTGTTATTTTTTGCCACACTTTTACCTACAGTCGTCTCCGTCACTAAAGGCTATAGTGACGGATTTTGTTCGTAGCCATAAACCTGTAAAATTCAAAAAAACGCAGCACAAGCAGAATAAATTAAAACCAATGACATGGATCAACTGAAAATCATCTCCTGAGCATGATAATACCCCTAATTTTGTCCAATTTTGTGTTTATATAGAATTCCCAATTTGGGACCTAAAAACCCTAACAATGGCATCATGCCTTTTATGCACTTAAACTTCAATCAAACCAATCAAAAACATTGCAAATATGATAGAAAGCATGGATATATGATCAAAACATGTTTATGATGGATAAATCATTCAAAACGAATCTTGAAAAAAAGATGCAAACCGTGGCACTGTGAGGCGTGATTTCTGAAGGTTTTAAGGCTTGAGGATGATTGGAATGGCTTCAGAACACGTCCAGGAACAAATTGTTGACTTTGGAATTACTTGAAACAGCCTATGAAAGAGAATACAGTCTGCACTTTTTCTTCCAAAATTTGCAATTTCTTCCCCTTGTTTTCACGACCCCAAACCCTCTTTTATGCTTTAGAGATGTTAGGTATATATGATAGAATGATTTAGGTCAACAAAAACTGATCATATCTTTGCAAATTATGGAGATTTGATTTCATTCTTTTCCTTGTATGATTTGTTTCCAAAATAGACCAAATTAATATCTTTTCCAATCAATTAGCTCTTGCACGAATTTTTTGATTTGCTAGCTGTTCATGGACTCATAATATGCTCATAAAATCAAATCTTTGATTTTATTTGATTATTCTACTATTTAAATTGATTTATTTTGATTTAAATGGATAAAAAATAAAAATAAATAATAAAAATAATAGGTGGATAAGATCAGGGGTCGTGGGACATCTTAGGAACAAGTTTCAAATAATAAAACACGGGCCCATTTGGAAAAAATTCATTTTGATCAATGTTGACTTCATGCACATTTTCAAAAATTGGTCAACTTTAACAATACACATCTCTCTCATTTTTAACCCTAAGAAGGTGTTCTTGGACTTTTTAGAAATCTTAGGATGTCCCTTAAACAACCCTTTTGGTTTCCTCTCAATTGGGTCTTCCATGTTCATGTAAGAAGCTTTGACCCAAAAGGTGTTTTTTGTTGACTTTTCAAAAGGACCTATAATGTAGAAATTCATATCTTTTGATGAGTGCATATTTTGAACTTGTGGGATGAAAATGAATTGTAGGGAATTGCATCCTCTTCAAAATGAGTCTTGGATGGAAATTTTATGTTAAAGTATGAAGAAGTTATGCTTGGTCAAATTTTGGTTGACTTTTCCTAAGAAACCCTAATTTAGCAACTTTTGGGTTTTGATGAATTTAGGGCATTCCTTGAAGAATCATGATCAAACCTTAATAAAATTATGAAATTCACTTCAAAATGTGGATGTTTACCAAAAATCTTGAAGTTTGACTGTATGTGGGCCAAATTTGACTTTTGACCTAATACAGTCGATTCTCAAGTATCTGAGCAGTTGACTTAACAAACTTCTTGTGCAGTGCTTGAAATTTGACATGGAGGGTCTTGAGAACATATTTGGACCATGGAGAACATATGAGGTCTTTGGAGTCCACCCATCTTAATGAAAAGGGAAACCCTAATTTGAGACACCCTGCCTTAGGAGAGAGTTTGTCTGGTCAACTCTTGGGCAAACTTGAGCAAATTGAGGATCTCTAGGAGTATGTATTAAGTAAAATGAGAGGGAAAATTTTAGGGTACAACAACTGCCCCTGTTCAATCTTCTTAAACCTGAGGATGTATATTGGTTGTTTGCCTTTCGTAATCTGAAGGTGGAAGATGATTGAACACTAGAGTGCCCAAAAATTTGCACTCGTCTGAGATGGTGCTGGACTGTGTAGGTAGTATCAGGAATGGGCTTACAGATTCCATTTGGAGGATATGACAAGAGAATCGTCGGAGATGGGCTTAAAGATGCCATCCGGAAGATATGATAGAGAATCGTCGGAGATGGGCTTAAAGATGCCATCTAGAGGATGTTGGTTTCCTGAGATGTTCCTTCGATGAGAGTCCTGTTCCTGTTGTTGATGAGGAATCTGCTGAGGAATGCTGGTATTTGTCTTGGGAGAAATATAATTTTAGGAGCTTCAGTTGTCCGTTACTCTACTGGGGAATTAACTCCGGAGGTGAACTGCATATCTGGTCAGTGTACAGGCTGCATCGCGACTTACTGGGGAAATGCGAAACCAATTGTGTTTGATTAGGTCCAGGTCTTACAGTGTTGTAAACTATCGTCTGGAGGTAAGAGAAAAGAAACCTGGTTCGTAGGGTTTCTTTGAAATGAATGCCCTGGATAGTAGGGCTTATGGGAAGGAACCTGGGTAAGGTTGCTTCGTTAGGAGTTTGGGTAAAACTGCATCTGAATTGAGAAGGAACCTAGGTAAGGTTGCTTCGTGGGGAGTTTTGGTAAAACTGCATCTGAACAGAGAAGGAACTTGGTTAAGGTTGCTTTGGGATAAGTCTAAGTGAAACTTCAGAAGGAACCTTGGTAAGGTTGCTCGTGATGAGTCTGTGTAGTCCTTTAGGGGGAACCTGGTAAGGTTACTTTGTGATAAGTTCGTGTAAAACTTCAGAAGGAACCTGGGTAAGGTTACTTTGGGATAAGTTCGTGTAAAACTTCAGAAGGAACTTGGGTAAGGTTACTTTGGGATAAGTTCGTATAAAAATTGAGGAGGAACATGGGTAGGGTTTCTTCGGGATAAGTCCGTGTAAAACTTCAGAAGGAACCTGGGTAAGGTCACCCTGGGATAAGTCTGTGTAAAACTTCAAGAGGAAACTGGGTAAGGTTACTTTGTGATAAGTTCGTGTAAAAATTCAGAAGGAACCTGGGTAAGGTTACTTGGGGATGAGTTCGTGTAAAACTTCAGGAGAAACCTAGGTAAGGTTACTTTGGGATGAGTTCGTGTAAAACTTCATAAGGAACCTGGGTAAGGTCACCTTGGGATAAGTTCGTGTAAAACTTCAGGAGGAACCTGGGTAAGGTTACTTTGTGATAAGTTTGTGTAAAACTTCAGAAGGAACTTTAGTAAGGTTACTTTGTGATAAGTTCATGTAAAACTTCATTCGGAAATGTATGAGAAAGGACCCGTGTAAGATTTTTCAGGATAAACCCGTGTGAAGCTGCATTTAGGAGAAACCCGTGTAATATTGCTTCATGACGAACCTGTGTAAAGCTGTATTTGGACGCGCAGATAATTATTTTGTTTAGTTTCAGGAGCTAATCTTGAACTTGCTGGAAGTTGTTAATGATAACCATCTTTCTTGAAAAGGTACATGATTAATCGTATCTGATGCATGAAATGCATTGTATGATGATGTTCTCAAAATAAATGAGCTTATGCTGGATGCAATATGTATGCGCACGTCATGATGTATGAACATGAAATGCTATTGTGGCACGTTCGAGTTTGGGAAAATAAATCCCTAACTGCTGTTGGAGAGTACTGGAAATTACATTCCTGATCGTAGTAGAAAAAGTGGTTCTTCTACTTCCGCTGGAGATGGCGAACCGGAGATAACAATGCTGGGGATTTGCCCCTTGTTTACGGATATTCTGCCGAGGAGAGACTCTACTTGAGAACAACTCTGCGGGGAATAATTCTGTTGGAGAAAGAAGCTTCCATAGCTGAAGGGATAAACTCTATCGGGGATTAAGCTTCTGTATTCAGAGAAATAAACTCTGTTCGGGAGAAAACTTTATGACCCGCTTGCGATTATGAAATTAGATCAGGGAATATAGATTTCGATTCTCTGAAGGAACTTTGCTGGGGAACGTAGCTCCTGTTTAGGGGAGCTGATGTCAAAGCTTTAGTTGCCTCTACTCTGTGGGGAGTGTAGATGTTACAGGGTCGTATGCTGAGGATACGACAATGACTTCGCATGAGGACTTTTCTGCCTCTATACATGCTAGAGAAAGTACCCACAGAGGCTTTGTGGATGCTGATCAGGATGATAAGTCATCTATTGATAAACAAATGATAAGATGACGGGACATAGTCGTATGCTTCAAATCCCTAACTTTTTCCTAGACCGCCCTTTCGGGTTTTCAGTCCACTGGGATACCCTTTTTTGCTCAAGCCGCCTTTTCAAGTTTTCGACTTGCCGGGTGTACATATATTTTTTGTTTTTATCCCTAATTTTTGCCCGAACCCTTTTGGTTCGCCGTGATGCCCTTATTTTTGCTTAGGCCAGTCAACCTAGTGGGTCTTTGTTCATGCGTAGTATTTTCCGACTATGTCCATGTTCACTGGGTACAAAGAATTGTCACTATCCATAGTAGTAAGTGTTTCCACACTACCAGAAGATGTTTGTTTGATCGTACAAGATTTGTTGCTGGAATTCATGCCCAATGCCCCAAGTGATTCAGATGGAGATCTGCCCCTGGTTATTTGGCATCTTTGAGAGATTCCTTGAAACTTGACTTGACTTCCCCAGATGATGGACAATGATCATGCCGTGCCCCTTGGTTGGAAGTGTTTTTCCACTTGAGGTGATCCTTTTTATTGAGAAGGTTTTTGTTCACTAGATATTCGTCATGCGAATTTCTCTGCTGTTGAATAAATAGTCATATGCAAACAATGTTATTTTAAGAATGCAAAGCTTATGTCTGTCTTGAAGTTTGAAAATTCATTTTTTATTAAAACAAATAAATTTTGTAAAAGTGTGATGTCAACTCAGGATTTATAGCAAACCTTATAGGAGTCAGGATACCTTTAGTAACAGTATGCTTTCAAACTAACCCATTCTTCAACTAGGACTTTTAAGGGTTATAACGTGGTCTGGTTCACGGTTTAAGAAACAAAGGATAAAGGCTCAAATTTTATTTGTACCCACCCGTTCTTCGTGATGTTCTTTGAACCTATGCTCAGTTAATTGTGCATTTAGATCCTGTTTAAGTCTTTGCTCTGATATTCCAGTGATGGTTCGGATACTGACAGTTTGTTTTGAATAGGAAGTCACTTTTTTTTGGTGAGGGTTTGTAGGACCTCTTTCTTTTTTATTTTATTATCCCTGTCTTTTACCTAAACTGTTTCTTTTTGTGATTACAGTCAGCGGGATGCCCCAATTTTTCTTAAGTCTCCTTCATAGGTTTTGACATAATGGGCTTTTATTTCGAGAAATAATGACTGCCTGTCTTGACGATTATAGGGAACCATCATCGTCTTTATTTTTGGAAGGACGTCTTCGATGCCATTCATTGTGCACCTGGATTAACTGAGAAAACTACCCTGCCCCAGGTTGTGATTAAGGGTTTTAATTTGTGTGAAAGAAAAACTCCTACTTCTTTGGCTCAAAGGGTTGACTAGGGATTATCTTCCTTATAACTCCATTGTTTGGGATTTGAAACAGCGTCTGTACATCGTCAGCGGGGTCTGTTCAAAAGCATACTGTAGAGATTGTGGTATCATTTTCGTCATCCTTCCTCTAAGGCTTAGAGTTTTTAGTCGAGAGTTGAATATCACGAAAAGGAAGTATAAAGCAGTTTAAGCATAATGAAAACAAATTAATTCAAGACAAACATGTGTAATGCATTAATGAAATAATAAAGTTTGACATGACAATAATTGTTCGAATAAGCAAAGAAAATACAACTTCAGAATTCAAATGAACAAAAATATTTTCAATCCTAGCCATGTTTTGGCAAGGGAGCAGTGATCACGTTGGGAGTTTCATGAGGGTCGAACTCGATCTCCTCGGCATCAATCATATTCTGAATCTTGTATTTCAGCGCCCAACAATCGTTAGTATCATGCCCTGGGCTACCAGAATGATAAGCACACCTTGCATCCAGGTTGTAGTTAGGAGAAGAAGTCTTAGGGTTCGGATGTGGATTTATCACCGTAATCAGATTCATCTTTAACACGTGTTGCAGTGCTTGTGAAAATGGCATGTTAATTCGGGTGAACTTCCTTTGAGGTCTTTCCACCCTTGGCTGATTGTTTCGTTGTTGTGGTCGTTGTGCTCGTGCCGAATTAGAGATCAGCATTGCCCCCACATATTGGTGGTAGTCTGCCCTGTTGCGCCCCTTCTGGCCGTGCACAACATTGGCTTCCCTCTTGCCACCAAATGACTTCTTCTCTATACTCGAAGAGGTATTTTTCTGGATCTTGCCACTTCGGATCCCAGCTTCTACTCTTTCTCCAGTCAATATCAGGTCGGTGAAACTAGCTGAGGAGCTACCAATCAAGTGATTGAAGAAAGGACCAGACAGCATACCAAGGAACATATCCACCACCTCCCTATCAGACAAAGGGGGTTGGACTCTCCCTGTCAGATCTCTCCATTTCTGCGTATAGTCCTTGAAACCTTCGCTTGCACCCATGGACATACTCTGGAGTTGAGTACGGGTAGGGGCAAGGTCAGTGTTATATTGATACTGCTTGTAAAAAGCAGCAGCCAGATCTTCCTATTTATAGACATTGGTTCCCTCTAGTTGATAGAGCCATTCAAGCTGAGTCCCAGACAGACTATCCTTAAAGAAATGGACCCACAAGTTCCTATAAGCGGTGTAAGGATGAATCTTCCTGACATAAGAACAAAGATGGAGTTTTGGGCAGGACACCCCATCATACTTTGCCAAAATTGGAGCTTTGAACTTCTGCGGGATGACCACTCCCGACACCAATCCCAATTCTTCAAAATCCAACCCAGGTATCCTCTAGACCTCCATAGCATTCAAGCGATCTTCCAACTGCTTGTATCTATCCACAGTGGGAGGATACTGCTCATCATTGTAGTCGGTATCATTGTCCGAAACTTCAGGACTGGGATCTTTCTCCCGTGTCTCTTCTTCTTGATTCTCCCCTTCCTTAGATAAAGAGGTCATATCGACTTGTTGCTTCAACGACCCTCTAAACCTTCTGCCTATATTCAGAATACTGGCAACCTTCTTCTTTTTTTTTTCTCTTTCAGGATGAGGGTTTTCAGATCCTCCTGCCCTTTTGCCAAATTTATGAACATTTGCTGGAACTGGGCATTTTTTTCCTGAAGGTCCTTGATGCTTTGTTCGTAAGACATTTTTGCTGAAATAAACAGCGAAGAAGATGAGAAACCTGTAATGGTACCTGTAGTGATGTGTATGATATGCATGCAATGTTTTCAAGGATCTCACAGGGTAAACAAGAAACTGTTAGAATTTGATTGCAGCTTGATTGAAGAAACTTCGTGTCGTTGAGAGTCCTTCTTCAAGAGTCAAGCTCACCATATCGAGTGGGTCATAGCCCCTGACTCAAGATCCTTTGACAACATTGGTGTTATACCCCAAAATTTGCCCTCCCATATTCCTCGAGAAATTGCCAAGCCAAGCTACAAAATTCCCCAAGGGTTGTGCAGTGCAACAGTCTCCCATACAGTCAAAACTAGGGTTTGGGTTCTGATCAAGAAAATGAAGTGTTCAAAGGTTCAATCAAGTCTCATATGCTTAAAAACATGGTCAAGCATCCTCATATCAAGTTTCAAGGCATTCAGCTCAAGATTGCACAGTCAAAACCCTAAATTGCACTACAGTCAACTGTAGGGGCAAAATGGTCATTTGACAGTCAAAAGTTCAAATTTTTGGTCAACATATCATTTTGAAGCCACAAACATCATTTGATCAATGCTTGATCATGATTCTCAAAATTTGGCTCAGAAATCATCAAAGATGCAAAAGTTGCTATATTTGGACAGCTGAAAAAGTCAACTGAAATTGACCAGAGCATAACTTTCACATGGATTATCAGAAAAATTCCATCCAAAGCTCATTTTGAAGAGAAAGACATTTCCTACAACTCATCTTCATACTTCAAGTCCAAGAAATGCTCTCACAAAAAGTTATCAATTTCAACATTATAGGTCATTTTCAAAAGTCAACAAAAAGGGACTTTAAGTCAAAGACCATAACTTGAGATTGGTAAATCAAAATGACATGGGACCAAAGGCATTGGTTAAAGGACTCAAAGACCTTTCCAAAATGTCCAAGAACATGTGAAAAGCTTAAAAATTGAGCAAGTTATGCCTTGTAGAAGTTGGGAAATTTTTGTGAAATGGCAAAAGTCAACTATCCTTGAAACTTCAATTTTTGACAAAAGGGCCCACTTTCTTCCACTTGATTCAGCCTTGTCATGCCACACACGTGTCCCATGATTAATTTCAAGACCAAATATTGATTTTTCTATTTTATTTAATTTTTGATAATTTAATTCATTTTAAATCTTTAAAAATTCAAATAAAATTCAAAAACCAATGGAATAGTGTCATTTGAATTTGGACAACTTCCATGTATCATGGGCCAACTCAAAAACTCAGGCTAGGGTTAAATTGCACACTAAGTCTTGGTCTTGGCTTAAAAGAAGGAAAAGTTTGTTAATGAAAAAACCCTAGGACTAGTTCTCTCATGGGCATGAATCAAGGTCAAATAACAAGCTAATTCTCTTCCATCATAAGCACTGAGTCAAACCCTAAGCCTTGAACACCAAATGCTGCGCTAAAGAGCTTATGGAAAACTTGAAAAATTGGCCATATAACTCAATTCTGAAATCAAGGTTCAGGGTAGTTTTAAGCCCTAAGACTGATTCCAATAGCTTCCTCAAACTCTCCTGATCAGATTCCAATCACAAACAAGAACCAAAACGCCCTGAATCGGTATCAAGAACTCAGACTGTACCTCGAAACTTTTGAAATCGCATATCTCAAATCATACATCTTTTTGCATTTTGATTGATGAATTCTTGTTCATATTGGAGTTTCCAAGCTAATCATTACCTTTAATTGCGTTTTTATTAACCATACGAGATTATGCCATGTTTGGATATTAGGGTTTGCAGGTTTTGAAATTGGGGTTTTTGCAATCAAGAAAAATTAGAGGCTAGGACTAAGACCACTAAGCTCAACGCGTCTGGACGATGAGAATGGTGTATTCGCGATGAATTTATGATCAATAGATTCCTATTCGCTATTTTTTGATAGGGCCTCTATGGCAACGGGTTAAAACCGTTGCTTTCTGTTTTTATGTTTCAGAAAATAAAAGAGAGAACGAAGAAGAAGGACTCGTGGCATGCAGGGATTGGTGGCATTTGAATTTCGCGCGCCCTCCACTAACGTATCTGCTTTTTCTTTTTATTATTTATTTGCCATATTATGTTAACGCGCGTGATGTAGCTCAGTTGGCAAGTGAAGGGACTATTAATCTCCAAGACCTGGGTTCAAGTCCCAGGTCTGTGCAATTCCTCATATTATTTTTCAATACAAAATCATGTGCAACGCTAACATCCAGGACATACCATACGCCTCAAAGCCTGATCGTCCACGCGTCCATCCCATTCAGATCAAAGGCGTAGGATCAAGGAACACAATAAACCCCAGTCAAAGCATCATACATGATCCAGAAAAGTCAACAAGTTCAAAGCTAATTGGGCCAGCATCCTAAGGCCTGCACCTCTAATTTGGGGCTACCCCCCCTGGTTTGTTTTTTTATTCTATTTTATTTTTAATTGTTATTTTCTTTTCTAATTTAATTAATTATTTTTTAACAAAAACACAAAAACATCATAAAATCAGAAAAAGGATAAAAATATAAAAAAATATTTATTTTATTTATTTTCTTGTAAATAATTAACATGTAAATAAATTTAGTAAAATAGGTTTTAACTTTAATTCTTTCTTCCATAAAAAAATCCAAAAATATAACATTAGGTTAATGACTTTTTTATTCCTTTTAACTTTCCTTGTTTTTTGCCATAATATTAGTAATTTTCATAATTAAACTTGTAAACTAATTAGGGTTGCATTTAGGTTAGATTTTAATACTTTCTTAATAACTAAAAATCCAAAAATATAGCATTAGGTTTAATGACTTTTTATACCTTTTAAATTTTCCTTTTTTTATCACAATATTATTTATTTATTTATTTTATTTTTATAATTAAATGTATATAAGTAAAAATTAGGGTTTAATTTAGATTAATATAACATTTTCACAATAACTAAAAAAACATTAGAATTAGGATTTGCATTTCAAATTTCATTCTAAAAAGTTCTTTTTTCTTTTAAATCTTAAAAAATACAAAAATACCAAAAACATTTAATTTTTAATTTTAATTTCCTATTAAATTTAATTTTTTGCAAAAGGGTCCAACGCCCATTGTTTAATTATTTTATTTCGCATATTTATTTTATGTCGCTCATTATAATTATGTACATGTCCCAAAGCCTTGTAACAATTTTTACTTTTCGCACTTTTACTTTTTTGCTTTATTTACTTTTCAGTCAAATCGGGTCCGGTTTATTTTGG
Source organism: Vicia faba (assembly GCA_948472305.1). Lineage (NCBI taxonomy): Eukaryota > Viridiplantae > Streptophyta > Magnoliopsida > Fabales > Fabaceae > Vicia > Vicia faba. Next base: position 55,351 of record CATIWC010002602.1, on the reverse strand, counting down.
CGATGTGGACCCGCGCCATTTGTAATAGTTTAGATTTATTTTCCCGCAAATATATAACTGTTAAAAAGCATGCAAGAATGAATGTCTTAATTAAAATCAAGCGTAGAACACAAATAAACATGACAAGACAAAAAACTGAAACATGACGCACAATTCGCACACACCACCCCTAGGGTACGCCTCACCTGTTGCCTTTCGAAAGGTGGTCGTCGAGTAGAGGACGTCTTAGTAAGTCCTCATGATCCGGGAACCTGGCATGAGGGTAGCTTCTAAGGTGTCTTCCCATTACTCCGGTGATCACCATGTCCCTACAAACTCGAATTGACCCGAACACCTCCAACGGTGGTGCTACCTACCTCTCAATGGTGGGATGGCACTACTTTAAAGGACATTTACACAGACGAATTCCTTAGGGTAGGTAGACGACTCATGGATACTTGCTCTCTTCAAAACAAACTGAAATCTTTTCACACCAACACTTTTCAAAAGCTTTCGAAGCAAATTTTTCAAACACTCTGACATACGAGTCGAACTGAAATTTTTCAAAGAAACTTTTTAAAACCCACATTGAAAAGCAAACAAACATTTTTGAAAACACATTGAGCAAGTATCTAAGAGCCCATGGATAACCATGGATAGAAAGGGTGCTAACACCTTCCCTTTCTATAATCTACCTCCCGAACCGAGAGCAATCTCTTTAAGGAATTTTTCTGTGCTTTTGTCCTTTCCAATTGGAGAAAATAAAAGACGGTGGCGACTCTTGCTTCCGCGACATTTCGCGAACCAGCGTTAAACAGTCAGTTCCAGATCCACCGATCACAGAACTGGCGACTCTGCTGGGGAACACAAACTTAAAGTGAGGTGTACCTTAGGGCTAGTTCATAACTGTGTTTTCAATTGTTTTCCTTGTGTGCTTTAAATTGTGGGTTGCTCGGGAGTTCTATAGATCCTAACCCGGATCTGGGGGATACCTTCTTAGAAAGTAGCAACAAGGCTGTGAGGGAACTGTGCGGGGTATACCGACATGGTTGAAACAGTCTGCTACGTTGATGTGGCACTTTGGTGTGTACCGGTAACCCTTGAGTTCAGTCAAGGAGAGTACGGGGCCTCCGCGTGGTGTCGTGAAGCATCAACAGGCCTTAGGAACCTTAATTGAACTATCTTGGCCTCTTTAGGGTAGTGAGATAACTGACTTTGGTGCAGTCCGAGGTTGGTTGATACTCGATACTACACTCAATTGAGGGTTGCTTTCCTAGAATATTTCGGTCGCCAGTTCAGTGGCTAAATCGAAACGATGAACAATGAAAGTAATCCCGTGATATTGGGAACTTTAGAACCCGGTTACTCATGATAGGACAGGTTGAACCCACCAACTGAAAGAGGGTAATACCCAGACTCCATGCTGGCCTAAACCTAAAGGCTCTCTCTTGTGTGACTTGTGTGCCTTCGTACTTGACTATCTGCATGCTTGTGACCTAACACTTGTTTCTTGCAGGTTTTGTTTCAGTCCTTAATTGGGACTCATAACAGAGTTACTGACATTACCCCATGCATACCATAGCATCATACCATTGCATACATCCTAACCCATTTCAAGGGTCTCAAGGGCTTGTGATACAGGTCATGGTGAATCAACTATCCTAGCAAGGGGCAAATAGGATTTATTTTCCTCTAGCCAAGGTTGTCAGGGGCTATGACCCACTGGATATGGTGAGCCTTTGACCCTGGAAGAAGGACTCTCAACAATATGCAGTGCCTTCAATCAAGTTACCGGTTTTCAACTCTAACAAGTTTCTCTGTTTACCCCGCAAGGTCCTTGAAATCATTGCATGCATGTCATACATATCATTGCATAACAGGTACCCTTTCTATGCATGTTACTTACCTTCTTCGCTGTTTATTTCAGCAGTCTCGTCATGAATCCTGAATCTTCAACCGAGCACACTATCAAGGCCCTCCAGGCTCAGAACGCCCAATTCCAAGGGCTGATCATGAATTTGACCCAGGGGCAACAAGATCTGAAGGCTCTGCTCTTGAAGAAAGAAAAGAAGAAGAAGAGGACTGTTTTGTTCAGCCCTAGACGCAGATCTAGGAATACACTGCAGGATGAAACTGAGAGGACTACCCCATCTGTGGGGAAAGGCAGTCACCAAGAGGAAAGGGTTCCCAGTCCAGTGGTCTCCGACAACGAGACAGATTTCAATGACGAACAGTACCCTCCGGCTGAGGATAGATACAAACAGTTGGAAGACCGGCTAAGTGCTATGGAGATACAAAAAGTGCCTGGCCTGGACTTCGAGGATCTAGGTCTGTCTTCTGGGGTAGTGATCCCGCACAAGTTTAAGGCACCTGCCTTTGCTAAATACGACGGGGCATCCTGTCCTAAATTGCATCTCAAGGCTTACACAAGGAGGATCCAGCCCTATACAGCTGACAAAAACTTATGGATCCATTTCTTCCAAGAGAGTCTGTCAGGGACTCAGCTCGAGTGGTTTTATCAGTTGAATGGAGCCAACATCCGTACCTGGGAAGACTTAGCCACTGCATTCTACAGGCAGTACCAGTACAATGCCGACCTTGCCCCTACACGTACCCAACTCCAAGGTATGTCGTTAGGTTCGAGTGAAGGTTTCAAGGAATACGCGCAGAGATGGAGAGACCTTGCTGGAAGGGTGCAGCCTCCATTAATTGACCGGGAACTCGTTGATATGTTCTTGGGGACCCTATCCGGGCCATTCTTTAATCATCTCATCGGTAATTCAGCTGCAGGATTTACCGACCTCATCCTGACTGGCGAAAGAATTGAAGCTGGTATCAAGAGTGGGAAAATTCAAGAGGCCACACCTTCTGATACTCACCAAAAGCCTTACACGGGAAAGAAAGAATCTAATGCTGCATACAGCCAAAAGAGTCGTCGTGACCAACATGCAGGGGCAGTCATGATCTCTGGTTCTGCACCACGCCGCCAACCACAAAAGGGAAATCAGCGAAGGCCGGACGAGCCTAAAAGACAATTCACCAACATTAACATGCCATGGTCACAAGCATTGCAGCACATGTTGAAGATGAACCTGATCGCAGTAATCAACCCTCCGGCAAATCCTAAGACCTCCTCTCCAAGCTACAACCCAGAAGCGAGGTGTGCTTATCATTCTGATAGCCCGGGGCACGATACCGAGGATTGTTGGGCACTGAAGTATAATATTCAGAACATGATCGATGCCAAAGAGATCGAGTTCGAGCCTGCGGAGACTCCCAACGTGATCACCGCTCCATTGCCAAAGCATGGCTAGATTTTTGTTCATTTGATTTCAAGTTGTATTTTTCCTTTTCTTGTTCAGATAAACAATTATTGTGTTAAACTCTTTTATTTCATGAATGCATTACACATGTCTGTCTTGAATTAATTATGTTTACTATGCTTAAAACTGCTTTCATATTTTTTGCGATGGTCAATTCTTAATTGAAAATTCTAAACCTCTTGAGGGAGGATGACGAAAACAATACCACAATTTACAGTATGCTTTTGAACAGACCCCGCTGATGAGGTACATGCATTGTTTCAATTCCTAAACACTGGAGTTATAAGGATGATAATCCCTCGTCAACCCATCAGAGCCAAAGAAGTAGGAGTTTGTATTTTCGAAAATCAAAACCCTTAATCATAACCTGGGGCAGGGTAGTCCTCTCAGTCGATCCAAGTGCACAATGAATGTCACTAAATGAGTTTTTCAAAAACAAAAGACAGTGATGGTTCCGAACAATCATAAGGACAGGCAGTCATTATCAAAAAAAAATTCATGAATGAAAAGCCCAAAAAGTCAAAACCAATAAAGAAGACTTACCAAACTGGGGCATCCCGCTGACTGTAATCCCAAAAAGGAAACAGTTCTGGCAAAAAAAGAAAGGGATAACTAAATAAAAAAAAAAAGAGGTCTCACAAACCCTTAGCAAAAAAGGGGATGATTGCCTATTCAAATAAACGTTCAATATCCGAATCATCACCGGAAAATCAGAGCAAAGACTCAAACAAGGTCTAACGCACGATCAACTGAGTTTAGGTTTGGAGAACATCACGAAGAGCGGGTGGGTACAAATAATTTGAGCCTTTATCCTTTGTTTCTTAAACCGTGAACCAGGCCACGATATAACTCTTAAAAGTCCTAGCCGAAGCATGGGTTAGTTCGAAAGCATACTGTTACGAAGGTATCCTGACTCCTGAAGGTTTGCTGTAAAATATTGAGTTGACATCGCACTGTATTACAAAAAATGCATTTTCAAAATTCAAGACAGACATAGACTTTTGCATTCTTAAAATAACCTTGTTTGCATATGACTACTTGTTTGAACAAGCAGGGAAATTCGCACGATGAACACCTTGTGAACAGAAGAACCTCCAATCAAGGGGCACATTGCTCATTATCTGGGGCATGGCAAAATACTTCCAACAGGGGCAACTCCCTACATTCTGAGAGCGTGGACATAGTCGAAAAAATACTGCGCATAATCAAAGACCCGCTAGGTTGACATACCTAGGCAAAAATAAGGGCTTCCCGGCGAAATAAAAGGGTTCGGGCAAAATGAAGGGATGAAACGAAAAACATGTACACCCGGCAAGTCGAAAACCTGAAAAGGCGGCTTGGGCAAAAATGGGTATCCCGGTGGACTGAAAACCCGAAAGGGCGGTCCAGGCAAAAGTTAGGGATCGAAGCGTACGACTATGTTCCGGTATCTCGTCACTTGCCTACCCGAAGATTTGTCGATCACCCGCACAGGTATCCTCTTCCCTCACCTCCGAAGCAGGGGCAATAATGAGCTATCCAGGCGATCCAATTGCTCTGTCAACCAAATTACAAAGGACAGATCAACATAAAAATGATTACCATCTACCTTTACAAATTCCAGATCGTGGGCTAACGTCCGAGACCAAACAGGACAATTATCCACTTAATCAAAATCATGCAACCCAACACCGGTTTCTGCTCAACCTTCAGACAAAGTCATACACAGACTCCTTCTCCATAAGATGACCTAACCCCGGTTCATCAAGAAGTTTTACACAAACTTATCCCGAAGCAACCTTACCCCGGTTCCTCCAGAAGTTTTTACACAAACTTATCCAAGTAACCTTACCCCGGTTCCTCCAGAGATTTTTACACAAACTCAACCAAATAACCTTACCCCGGTTCCTCCAGAAGTTTTTACACAAACTTATCCAAGTAACCTTACCCCGGTTCCTCCAGAAATCTTACATGGATTTATCACAAGTAACCTTACCCCGGTTCGTCAAGAAGTTTTACACGAACTTATCCCGAAGTGACCTAACCCCGGTTCCTCCAGAAGTCTTACATGGACCTATCTCAAGATGACCTAACCCCGGTTCATCAAGAAGTTTTACACAAACTTATCCTGCCGTAACCTAACCCCGGTTCCTCCAAGAGTCTCACATGGACCTATCTTAAGATGACCTAACCCCGGTTCATCAAGAAGTTTTACACAAACTTATCCTGCCGTAACCTAACCCCGGTTCCTCCAAGAGTCTCACATGGACCTATCTCAAGATGACCTTACCTCGGTTCGTCAAGAAGTTTTACACGAACTTATCCTGCGGCAACCTAACCCTGGTTCCCCCCAGAAGTCTTACATGGATTTAGCTCAAGATAACCTCACCCCGGTTCATCAAGAAGTTTTACATGAACTTACCTCACCAAGCAACCCTACATCGGTTCCCTCTCTTCAAGATGCAGTTTTACATGGACTCGTCACCCAAAAACCCTACACAGGTTCTCCCTTTCCAAAAAAAACGAAGTTTTACACGAACTCATCATTAAAGTAACCCTACCCAGGTTCCTTCTCCATTTCAGATACAGTTTTACACAAACTCATCAGCATGCAACCCTACATAGGTTCCCCCTTTCAACTTATAAAATTACATTCCAAAACTCCCCAGAAGAGTCCAATCCAGTTTCCCCAGGAAAATTGGAATTCATCTCTCCAAGCAGTAAGCTTATCCCCAGTAGATTCTGGAAGCTTATCCCCTCGCAGAGCACGAACGCGTCGTCCGGCTTTATTCAAAGAGTTATTTCCTTAACAGGATATAACTGGGTTATCCTCAGCCAAAAGCCACGGAAAGGTCATCGTCAACATAGTTCTTTCCTATCCCCAGCGAAGTCCATTAACACTTCCAACAACAAAGACATCCTCAGCAAATTACTGCTATCAACACTCAGCAAAGCATCTCTATCCCCACAGAGTATTGCTTCCCAGCATGATCGCTAGAATATCTTTTCTCCCCGCAGAATCTTCCATTCGCCAAGTTTATTCCGCAACGGAGTCATCTTCTCCTACCGGTATCCTTGCAGTTATCATCCCCAGCGGAAGCAAAATCTATTCTTCGACATCAGCCCAGGATACGACTTCCCGGCACCCGTCAAGGATTCACTTTCCTAGACAAAAATATACATGAAACATCACATACATCATTATAGCATGCATGTACACATCATATCTTACAAATCTCATTTATGTTGAGAACATCATTGCTTGATCCATATCATGCATTGCATATGACTGACTTTTACCTTTCAGGAAAGATCCAGTTAAGTTCTCAAGCTACATTTCAAGACCTAGACCGGTTCAGTTAAATCATCCCAAGATTTTCCTGATGCTTATCCAGTCAAAGGCCTTCTCTGGTTCAGTCAGATCGACCCTAAGATCTCCCTGATGCTTATCCAGTTGAAGACATTTCAAGACCTAGACCGGTTCAGTTAAATCGTCCCAAGATTTTCCTGATGCTTATCCAGTCAAAGGCCTTCTCTTGGTTCAGTCAGATCGACCCTAAGATCTCCCTGATGCTTATCCAGTTGAAGATATTTCAAGACCTAGACCGGTTCAGTTAAATCGACCCTAAGATTTTCCTGATGCTTATCCAGTCAAAGGCCTCCTCTGGTTCAGTCAGATCGACCCTAAGATCTCCCTGATTCTTATTCCAGTAGAAGACACCCAAGATTTTTCTCAACGAGCGTTGTTGAAGTTAAAATCGCCCAAGGTTCTCTTACCATCCATGCTGAGGCAGTAACCATCCCTGGTTCATTCATCAGCGTTTGAAGCTCCAGACTCAGCTCCTGTAACCAGTCAGGACACATCTATACCAAGCATCTAAAATCAGCTCCTGCAACGTGTCAGGTACTCATTTTTTCTTTTGCAGGTATGCAGGTTCTCGCTAAGGAATCTCTTACGCGATCAATCTCTAAATGGCATCTATAAGCCCATTCCCACCACACTGCCACTATGTGAGCGCAAATTTCTGGGCACTCTAGTGTCCAATCATCTTTTACCCTCGGATTACGAAAGGCACGTCAGCCAATCTGCATCCTCAGGTCTAAGAAGATTGAACAGGGGCAACTGTTATACCCCAAAATTTGCCCTCCCATATTCCTCGAGAAATTGCCAAGCCAAGCTACAAAATTCCCCAAGGGTTGTGCAGTGCAACAGTCTCCCATACAGTCAAAACTAGGGTTTGGGTTCTGATCAAGAAAATGAAGTGTTCAAAGGTTCAATCAAGTCTCATATGCTTACAAACATGGTCAAGCATCCTCATATCAAGTTTCAAGGCATTCAGCTCAAGATTGCACAGTCAAAACCCTAAATTGCACTACAGTCAACTGTAGGGGCAAAATGGTCATTTGACAGTCAAAAGTTCAAATTTTTGGTCAACATATCATTTTGAAGCCACAAACATCATTTGATCAATGCTTGATCATGATTCTCAAAATTTGGCTCAGAAATCATCAAAGATGCAAAAGTTGCTATATTTGGACAGCTGAAAAAGTCAACTGAAATTGACCAGAGCATAACTTTCACATGGATTATCAGAAAAATTCCATCCAAAGCTCATTTTGAAGAGAAAGACATTTCCTACAACTCATCTTCATACTTCAAGTCCAAGAAATGCTCTCACAAAAAGTTATCAATTTCAACATTATAGGTCATTTTCAAAAGTCAACAAAAAGGGACTTTAAGTCAAAGACCATAACTTGAGATTGGTAAATCAAAATGACATGGGACCAAAGGCATTGGTTAAAGGACTCAAAGACCTTTCCAAAATGTCCAAGAACATGTGAAAAGCTTAAAAATTGAGCAAGTTATGCCTTGTAGAAGTTGGGAAATTTTTGTGAAATGGCAAAAGTCAACTATCCTTGAAACTTCAATTTTTGACAAAAGGGCCCACTTTCTTCCACTTGATTCAGCCTTGTCATGCCACACACGTGTCCCATGATTAATTTCAAGACCAAATATTGATTTTTCTATTTTATTTAATTTTTGATAATTTAATTCATTTTAAATCTTTAAAAATTCAAATAAAATTCAAAAACCAATGGAATAGTGTCATTTGAATTTGGACAACTTCCATGTATCATGGGCCAACTCAAAAACTCAGGCTAGGGTTAAATTGCACACTAAGTCTTGGTCTTGGCTTAAAAGAAGGAAAAGTTTGTTAATGAAAAAACCCTAGGACTAGTTCTCTCATGGGCATGAATCAAGGTCAAATAACAAGCTAATTCTCTTCCATCATAAGCACTGAGTCAAACCCTAAGCCTTGAACACCAAATGCTGCGCTAAAGAGCTTATGGAAAACTTGAAAAATTGGCCATATAACTCAATTCTGAAATCAAGGTTCAGGGTAGTTTTAAGCCCTAAGACTGATTCCAATAGCTTCCTCAAACTCTCCTGATCAGATTCCAATCACAAACAAGAACCAAAACGCCCTGAATCGGTATCAAGAACTCAGACTGTACCTCGAAACTTTTGAAATCGCATATCTCAAATCATACATCTTTTTGCATTTTGATTGATGAATTCTTGTTCATATTGGAGTTTCCAAGCTAATCATTACCTTTAATTGCGTTTTTATTAACCATACGAGATTATGCCATGTTTGGATATTAGGGTTTGCAGGTTTTGAAATTGGGGTTTTTGCAATCAAGAAAAATTAGAGGCTAGGACTAAGACCACTAAGCTCAACGCGTCTGGACGATGAGAATGGTGTATTCGCGATGAATTTATGATCAATAGATTCCTATTCGCTATTTTTTGATAGGGCCTCTATGGCAACGGGTTAAAACCGTTGCTTTCTGTTTTTATGTTTCAGAAAATAAAAGAGAGAACGAAGAAGAAGGACTCGTGGCATGCAGGGATTGGTGGCATTTGAATTTCGCGCGCCCTCCACTAACGTATCTGCTTTTTCTTTTTATTATTTATTTGCCATATTATGTTAACGCGCGTGATGTAGCTCAGTTGGCAAGTGAAGGGACTATTAATCTCCAAGACCTGGGTTCAAGTCCCAGGTCTGTGCAATTCCTCATATTATTTTTCAATACAAAATCATGTGCAACGCTAACATCCAGGACATACCATACGCCTCAAAGCCTGATCGTCCACGCGTCCATCCCATTCAGATCAAAGGCGTAGGATCAAGGAACACAATAAACCCCAGTCAAAGCATCATACATGATCCAGAAAAGTCAACAAGTTCAAAGCTAATTGGGCCAGCATCCTAAGGCCTGCACCTCTAATTTGGGGCTACCCCCCCTGGTTTGTTTTTTTATTCTATTTTATTTTTAATTGTTATTTTCTTTTCTAATTTAATTAATTATTTTTTAACAAAAACACAAAAACATCATAAAATCAGAAAAAGGATAAAAATATAAAAAAATATTTATTTTATTTATTTTCTTGTAAATAATTAACATGTAAATAAATTTAGTAAAATAGGTTTTAACTTTAATTCTTTCTTCCATAAAAAAATCCAAAAATATAACATTAGGTTAATGACTTTTTTATTCCTTTTAACTTTCCTTGTTTTTTGCCATAATATTAGTAATTTTCATAATTAAACTTGTAAACTAATTAGGGTTGCATTTAGGTTAGATTTTAATACTTTCTTAATAACTAAAAATCCAAAAATATAGCATTAGGTTTAATGACTTTTTATACCTTTTAAATTTTCCTTTTTTTATCACAATATTATTTATTTATTTATTTTATTTTTATAATTAAATGTATATAAGTAAAAATTAGGGTTTAATTTAGATTAATATAACATTTTCACAATAACTAAAAAAACATTAGAATTAGGATTTGCATTTCAAATTTCATTCTAAAAAGTTCTTTTTTCTTTTAAATCTTAAAAAATACAAAAATACCAAAAACATTTAATTTTTAATTTTAATTTCCTATTAAATTTAATTTTTTGCAAAAGGGTCCAACGCCCATTGTTTAATTATTTTATTTCGCATATTTATTTTATGTCGCTCATTATAATTATGTACATGTCCCAAAGCCTTGTAACAATTTTTACTTTTCGCACTTTTACTTTTTTGCTTTATTTACTTTTCAGTCAAATCGGGTCCGGTTTATTTTGGCGATGTGGACCCGCGCCATTTGTAATAGTTTAGATTTATTTTCCCGCAAATATATAACTGTTAAAAAGCATGCAAGAATGAATGTCTTAATTAAAATCAAGCGTAGAACACAAATAAACATGACAAGACAAAAAACTGAAACATGACGCACAATTCGCACACACCACCCCTAGGGTACGCCTCACCTGTTGCCTTTCGAAAGGTGGTCGTCGAGTAGAGGACGTCTTAGTAAGTCCTCATGATCCGGGAACCTGGCATGAGGGTAGCTTCTAAGGTGTCTTCCCATTACTCCGGTGATCACCATGTCCCTACAAACTCGAATTGACCCGAACACCTCCAACGGTGGTGCTACCTACCTCTCAATGGTGGGATGGCACTACTTTAAAGGACATTTACACAGACGAATTCCTTAGGGTAGGTAGACGACTCATGGATACTTGCTCTCTTCAAAACAAACTGAAATCTTTTCACACCAACACTTTTCAAAAGCTTTCGAAGCAAATTTTTCAAACACTCTGACATACGAGTCGAACTGAAATTTTTCAAAGAAACTTTTTAAAACCCACATTGAAAAGCAAACAAACATTTTTGAAAACACATTGAGCAAGTATCTAAGAGCCCATGGATAACCATGGATAGAAAGGGTGCTAACACCTTCCCTTTCTATAATCTACCTCCCGAACCGAGAGCAATCTCTTTAAGGAATTTTTCTGTGCTTTTGTCCTTTCCAATTGGAGAAAATAAAAGACGGTGGCGACTCTTGCTTCCGCGACATTTCGCGAACCAGCGTTAAACAGTCAGTTCCAGATCCACCGATCACAATTGGCTAGAGGAAAATAAATCCCCTTGCCCCTTGCTAGACGTCTGGTTCACCATGACCTACATCGCAAAACCTTGAGATCCTTGATATGGTTAGTATGATATGCCATGTTTATGATGTCATGATGTCATGATTATTTTGAGAAATCACAGGTATAACAAGCACAAACAAATCACACCAAGTCCTTAGGTTTAAGGCTTGTATGAAGTTAAAGGTAGTACCCTCTTGAAGTTTAGTTGGTTTCAAACCTGTCTTAAAAATTAACCGGGTTCTAGAGGATCTTAATATCACTGACCATCCTTTATCGGGCATTGTTTCAGCTCAATCAATCTTTTCTTGCGGCCGAAATATCCCGAAAGTCCGATCTCAATGAGTGTAGCATCGAGTATCAACCAATCCTCAGCTCTACACCGAGGCCGACTATCTCACTAATTTCTAATGGCCAAGTTTGTTCAACTAAGGTTCTAAGGTCCGTTAGTGCTTCACGACACCATGCGGCGGCCCCGTATTCTCCTCGTTTCCCCACGAAGGATACCGGTACCAACCAAAGTGCCACACTAACACAACCATCGCTTAAACCATATCAGTCTACACCGTACAGTCTCCACGATCTATTGCTGTTTACTTAAAGAGTGCCCCAGATCCGGGTGTAGGATCTATAGTAACCCCAAACAAACCCTCAAAAGTAAAGCAATCAAGACAATCAAGAGAAGCAATTTTAATGACCTAGATCCTAAGTTAAACCCCACTTTATAATTCTCCCCAACAGAGTCGCCAGTTCTGTGATACGGTGGCAGAACCGACTGTTATACTGGTTTGTGTTTTTTGTTTGCAAAATGTTGCGATAAGCAAGAGACGCCACCGGCTTTTATTTCATCCCACAAAGGAAAATGAAAAAAAATAGAAAAAACCTTTTTTGAGATGTTTCTGAGTACGGGGGTAGATTAGAGAAAGGGAAGGTGTTAGCACCCTTTCCATCCGTGGTTTTCCACGGGCTCTTAGGTACTTGCTCATTTTGAAATTGCTTTCGTGTGCTTTGCTTTAAAAAGTTTTGTTTTACTTCGTTTTAACCCTTGTTTCTGTCCTCAAGAGTGTGGCGAAGTTGTTTTTGAAAACTATTTTGAAAGTGTTTGTGTAAAAGAGTTTTTATTGTTTTGAGCATGTACTTAAGATTTTCTACCTACTCGAAAAAATCTCTGTTCGTTTTCCTTTTAGACAGCGCTATCCCATTATTAAGGAATAGGTAGCACCGTCGTTGGAGTTTGAGGGACTATCGAAAGGGACAAAATGATCATTGAAGGCAACATGTAAGGATACCTTAGCAGTTCGAAGGGACTATCATCATATATTCGTAGGCAACATCGAGGGACAAGATCATTTCTCGTAGGCAACTCGAGGGACGTTAAGGGACTATGATCTTTATGATGACTTTTAGATTGAGGGTCTTTGGCTAAGATATCCCTACGTTCGAGGGACACGATCATTATTTCCGAGGCAACCAAGTGAGGCAAACCCTAGGAGTGAGCATGTGCGAGTGTAATTTTCAGTTAATATATCTTTGCATATTTAGGGTTTTCTATCGTATTAATTTTTAGTTTGTCTTTCCATACAATCCTATTAACATACATCTAAGCAGTTTATAGTTTGCGGAATTAAAAGCAAGAAAGTTTAAAGTCCTAGCTATTACAAGGCTTTTGCAGATACATAATTATTTTGGAATGAAAATAAAAATGCGGAATTTAAACCCTAATTACTATTACAACCTCGAAACAGTTACAATAATAATAAAAGGAAATTAAAAAATGCGCGCGGCGAATTAGATGCGAGAATAATATAGGAAACCTAAAAAATCTAATTGAAAAAAGATTTAGGTTAGTTTTTTTTGAGAAAAATTAATTAGGTTATGTACAAATTAAAACCCTAATTTCTAATTAATTTAAATTATAAAAAAGGAATTAAATTTGCCCTAAATTAAATTATACTAATTAATTAGGGAAATAAAATATATTTATGAAAAAAAATGATTTTTCTGTTTTTTTTTATGATTTTTTTATTAAATAAAAAATAATGATTTTTTGGTGTTATTTTAATAAAGGAAAATAATTAGTAAAATAATTAGAAAAAAATTAAAATAGAAAAGAAAAGAATGAGCATGTGTTGTGCCAGCTTGAGAGTGCACCATAGTCCTTCATTGTTTGAGGCGTTGGATCTGAATTATTGATACATCTAATGGCCAAATGGTGGTAGCGCATGGTAGGCGTTTTGGATGATGATGCATTGAATCTGTAGAAACAAAGTAAGAAAACAAAATTTGCTGGGATGGTTAGTTGTATATATAATAACATAAATAAAATATAAAGGAAATAAAGTGGTCTTTCCCAAACGCGCGCGTGATTCAAATCACCCAATAGGATTCTGCCACCTAATTGTCTTCTTCCCCATAACTGTTATTTTTGGCCACACTTTTACCTACAGTCGTCTCCGTCACTAAAGGCTATAGTGACAAATTTTGTTCGTAGCCATAAACCTGTAAAATTCAAAAAAACGCAACACAAGCAGAATAAATTCAAACCAAAGAAATGGATCAACTGCAAATCATCTCCTAAGCATGATAGTACCCCTAATTTTATCCAATTTTGCCTTTATATAGAATTCCCAATTTGGGACCTCAAAACCCTAACAATGGCATCGTGCCTTTCCTGCACTTAAACTTCAATCAAACCAATAAAAAACATTGCAAATATGATAGCAAGCATGGATATATGTTCAAAACATGTTTATGATGGATAAATCATTGAAAACAAATCTTGAAAAAAGATGCAAACCATGGCACTGTGAGGCATGATTTATGAAGGTTTTAAGGCTTGGGGATGATTGGAATGGCTTCAGAACACGTCCAGGAACAAATTGTTGGCTTTGGAATTACTTGAAATGGCCTATGGAAGAGAATACATTCTGCACTTTTTCTTCCAAAATTTGCAATTTCATCCCCTTGTTTTCACGACCCCAAACCCTCTTTTATGCTTTAGAGATGTTAGGTATATATGATAGAATGATTTAGGTCAATAAAAACTGATCATATCTTTGCAAATTATGGAGATTTGATTTCATTCTTTTCCTTGTATGATTTGTTTCCAAAATAGACCAAATTAAAATCTTTTCCAATCAATTAGCTCTTTCACGGATTTTTTGATTTGCTAGCTGTTCATGGACTCATAATATGCTCATAAAATCAAATCTTTGATTTTATTTGATTATTCTACTATTTAAATTGATTTATTTTGATTTAAATGGATAAAAAATCAAAATAAATAATAAAAACAATAAAGTAATAGGTGGATAAGATCAGGGGTCATGGGCCATCTTAGGAACAAGTTTCAAACAATAAAACATGGGCCCATTTGGAAAAAAAGTCATTTTGATAATGTTGACTTCATGCACATTTCCAAAAATTGGTCAATTTTGATAATACACATCTCTCTCATTTTTAACCCTAAGAAGGTTTTCTTTGACTTTTTAGAAAGATTAGGATGTCCCCTAAACAACCCTTTTTGGTTTCCTCTCAATTGGGTCTTCCATGTTCATGTAAGAAGCTTTGACCCAAAAGGTGTTTTTGTTGACTTTTCAAAAGGACCTATAATGTAAAAATTCATATCTTTTATTGAGTGCTTATTTTGAACTTGTGGGATGAAAACTAATTGTAGAGAATTGCGTCCTCTTCAAAATGAGCCTTGGATGGAAAATTTATGATAAAGTATGAAGAAGTTATGCTTGGTCAAAGTTTGATTGACTTTTCCTAAGAAACCCTAATTTAACAACTTTTGGGTTTTGATGAATTTAGGGCATTCCTTGAAGAATCATGACCAACCCTTAATCAAATGATGAAAGTCACTTCAAAATGTGGATGTTTACCAAAAATCTATAAGTTTGACTGTATGTGGGCCACAATTGACTTTTGACCTAATATAGTCAATTCTCAAGCATCTAAGCAGTTGACTGAGCAAACTTCTTGTGCAATGCTTGAAATTTGACATGGAGGGTCTTGAGAACATATTAGGACCATGGAGATTATATGAGGTCTTTGGAGTCCACCTAACTTAATGAAAATGGAAACCCTAATTTGAGACACACTACCTTAGGAGAGAGTTTGTCTGGTCAACTCTTGGGCAAACTTGAGCAAATTGAGGATCTCTAGGAGTATGTATTGAGTAAAATGAGAGAGAAAATTTTGGGGTATAACACTCTTGCATCACTTCTCAAGAGTATTGATAAGGCTAATGTTTTTGAAAGTGTTTTGAAATATTTTTGTGTAGGTGCAAAAAGTTGTTTTGAGCAAGCATCTAAGAACTTATCTACTTATACTCGAAAATTTCGTTCTTTTCCTCCTAACCTTTAGACAGTGCTATCCTACTATTAGTGAGTAGGTAGCCCTATCATTGGATGTATTAGGGACAAGCGCAGGTCATCGTTATGGTCATAGAAGGCAACATATAGGGATATCTTAGCAGTTCGAAGGGACTGTCATCTTATAGGCAACATCGAGGGACAAGATCATTTCTTGTAGGCAACTTGAGGAACATTAAGGGACTATGATCTTTATGATGAATTTTAGATTGAGGGTCTTTTGGTAAGATATCCCTACGTTCGAGAGACATGACCATTGTTTTCCGAGGCAACCAAGTGGGGAGTACCCTAGGGATGCAAGTGTGCAACAGTGTGTTTTTTCAGTTATATTTATCTTGCAATTAGGGTTTTCTATCGTTCATTTTTATCTTTCCATACAATCCTATTAATCTAAGAATTGCATAAAATATAGTAGCAGGAGATAAAGACGGAAATGTAAACCTAAGCTATTACAGAGCTTTGGGGCAGTTACATAATATTGAAGAGTGCAGAAAAGAAATCCTAAAACTATTACATCCCGGAAGCAATTACATGATAATGATGAAAAAAGCGGGAAAAATAAAGCTATGCTATTACAGTTGAATGCGCCCTATACACTTTATCTAGGAAAATAAAAATAAGATGAAAATAGAAAAGAAAATATTTTGGTGATTTTTTAATGAAAAAAATGATTTATGATAATTAATTAAATAAACCTAAAAAACTTAATTACTTTTAATAAAAAAATGTTAATTTTAAAAAAAGTTAATTAAAATACCTAAAACCTAATTAATCTGAATTAAAAAAAAGGTTAATTTAAAAAAAAGTTAAAAAATCTAAAATTAATTAACCTAAAAATTAAATTAGTTTTTTTTTGTAAAAAAAAGGTTTGTGCAAAAAGTTTTTTGGTTAAGTGAATTTAAGATTGGAAAGACAAATTGGTTAGAAACCAAAAACAAATAATGAAAATGTCGGGGTGGATGTTGAACCTAAATTTAAATTAAAACCTAAAATTAAATTAAAAACCTAAAATTAATTATTTGAGTTTATTAGGAAAAATCAAAGGTTTGTGAAAAATGTTAAGTTTTATGAAAAAAGTTTTAAATAGAAAGAATGAAAATAGGTAAAAGGATAAATAAAAAGGAAGAAAACCAAAACCAATAGGGGTGGGTGTTGAACCCACGCCCTTAATCTTCTCAGGATGCCTGTCTTGCCACGAGCCATGCATTGGTTGTTGTTCTGTTTTAGTGTTTTGGCCTCAGCATTATGTAATAAACCTGCATGGGACCATTAGATGGTCCATACCTGTAATGTTGAATCTCATGAACACATTAAACAAATTAGTATACCATAAAATACAAAGAAAATAAATATATGAAATTTTGTAATGTTAAAACTGATATGGCATGTATGAATGCTTCTACACCCTTTGGATCATGGAGATCAAACCAGCCTTACCCTTACTGGAGAAGTAGTGAGATAGGTGTTTGTAACAAAGATGGATTATTTGTAGTGAGATGAGGGTTTGTAACAAGGATTTTAAGGTTTTTAGGGTTCTTGAAGAAATTTGATATTTTGACAGGGTTGTGGCAAAAGTTTTTTTCTTCGTGTTGTTTGTGTGAAAATAATGAGATTATATAATGAAAATTAGAGAAAAAAATGGGTTTTGAATGTGCAATTGGGTCTCCAATAACCACAAGCAATAGTGCAGATTTTTATTCACTTGAGTCCGTCATGTTCCAGGCTAAATCATAGGGGCTTAAATGCAATTTTTGAAGTTTAGATGTGAAAACAAAATGTAGCCGATATCGAGAACTAACTCCTGTCCGAAAATGGGCACAATCAGATAAACGGTGAATTAGTTATGAATTTTTGAAGTTTTGGCTCAGACAAACTTATTTTGGGCTCCAGTGTCAACTCTGACACGTTCTTCAATAAAAAACTGGTATTGATTGGAGAAGAACCCGGTCTCGACTTTGGAAGCAAAGTTGTAGATCTCTGAGTCAGTTACCATGTGTAAAAATATGAGCCCGATCCAATAAAAATTGACCGAGTTATGAATTTCTGAAGTTTCGACCCAGATGAAATAATATTCAGCATTCTGGATTTTTGATGTGTGACGTGCACTCTGGGCAAAAAATTAAGGCCTTTTGGATATTGTTTTAACTCAATACCTCTTATGAAAATGTAGTCAACTCAATTTGTGAAATTTTGGCGCCGAAACTAGATCAATACGATGAAAATCTACCAAGTTATGATTTTCTGAACATGACGCAAATAAACTTGTCACAAATTTTATGTATAAAAATACTTGATAAATCTGCATTTTTGAAGACCTTCTAATCGAAATTGGCTTCCAGCCGTGAGAGATGAAAACATTGATGACATCAATGGAATTTTGGCCACCAGAACGGGTTCAAAACGAGCCACGATCTTCAAGTTATGAATTTTTTAGTGCGTAAAAACGACACTTTCAGCATACTTTTTCACCATATTTCTTCGAGAAAACTCATACATTCGGAGACCTTCTTTAAAGAATTGGCTCTCGATCCAAACATGAATTTGAGAATATGTTATCAGGGATATCTTGGCGAAAGAACACCTGAATATGACGCGCCGGGTTGGACTTGTGAATCTTTGAACCCCAAATCGTTACAAAACGACGAACCGATCTTCAGCACGAAAAATACTCTGAGAACATCCATTGGCGAAATAAACGTCACTTGTAACCTGACGAAGCTTGCTAAATATACCTTAATCCCATAACCATAAAACCAATTATATGCGTGTATGTAATAATGAAATGTAAGCCAAAAAGGTCGAAATAAAGAGTGTAAATTTTGGGGTACAACAGCTGCCCCTGTTCAATCTTCTTAAACCCGAGGATGTAGATTGACTGGTCTGCCTTTCGTGATCTGAAGGTGGAAGATGATTGAACACTAGAGTTTCCAGAAATTTTCACTCGCCTGAAATGATATTTGAATGTATAGATAATATCGGGAATGGGCTTATAGATGCCATTTGGAGAAGATGACAGAAGTTCGTCGACGATGGGCTTAAAGATGCCATCCGGAGAGTCGTCGGAGAGTCATCGGAGATGGGCTTAAAGATGCCATTTAGAACCATGTTGATTTCATGAGATATTCCTTCGCTGAGAATTCCTACGCCTATTGTTGGGGAGGACTTCACCGAGGAATGTTGGTCTTTCTCTGGGAAATATAATTTAGGAGCTTCAATTGTCCATTACTACTGGGGAGTCATCTCTTGATTGAAGAGATGGAAGTGAACTGCTATCTGGTCGGGATCCAGGCTTTATAGTAGCTTGCTGAGGATAATAAGGCTAACTGTTATTTGGTCGTGTTGCAGGCTTCACAGCGACTTACTGGGGAATATGAAATCGACCGTGTCTGGTCGGATCCAAGTTTTACAGTGTTGTGACCTATTGTCGGGAGATAAAAGGGAAGGAGCCTGGATAGTAGGGTTATGAGAAGGAACTTGGATAGTAGGGTTACTTCGAAATAAAAGCCTGGATAGTAGGGTTGTGAGAAGGAACTTGGATAGTAGGGTTACTTCAAAATGAAAGTCTGGATAATAGGGCTATAAGAAGGAACCTGGATAGTAGGCTTACTTCGAAATGAAAGCCTGTATAGTAGGGCTATGAGAAGGAACCTGGATAGTAGGGTTACTTCGAAGTGAAAGCTTGGATAGTAGGGCTATGAGAAGGAACATGGATAGTAGGGTTACTTCGAAATGAAAGCTTGGATAGTAGGGCTATGAGAAGGAACCTGGGTAGTAGGGTTACTTCAAAATAAAAGCCTGGATGGTAGGGCTATAAGAAGGAACCTGGGTCGTAGGGTTACTTCTAAATGAAAGCCTGGATAGTAGGGCTTATGGGAAGGAACCTGGGTCGTAGGGTTACTTTGAAATGAAATCCTGGATAGTAGGGCTATGAGAAGGAACCTGGATAGTAGGGTTACTTCGAAATGAAATCCTGGATAATAGGGCTTATGGGAAGGAACCTGGATAGTAGGGTTACTTCGTGATGAGTTTGGGTAAAATCGCATTTGAACCGAGAAGGGGCCTGGGTAAGGTTGCTTCGTGAGGAGTTTGGGTAAAACTACATCGGAACCGAGAAGGAACCTAAGTAAGGTTGCTTCGTGAGGAGTTTGGGTAAAACTGCATCTGAACCGAGAAGGAACCTAGGTAAGGTTGCTTCGTGAGGAGTTTGGGTAAAACTGCATCTGAATCGAGAAGGAACCTAGGTAAGGTTGCTTCATGAGGAGTTTGGGTAAAACTGCATCGGAATCGAGAAGGAACCTAGGTAAGGTTGCTTCATGAGGAGTTTGGGTAAAACTGCATCGGAACCGAGAAGGAACCTAGGTAAGGTTGCTTCATGAGGAGTTTGGGTAAAACTGCATTGAAACCGAGAAGGAACCTAGGTAAGTTTGCTTCATGAGGAGTTTGGGTAAAACTGCATATGAACCGAGAAGGAACCTAGGTAAGGTTGCTTAGTGAGGAGTTTGGGTAAAACTGCATCTGAACTGAGAAGGAACCTAGGTAAGGTTGCTTCGTGAGGATTTTGGGTAAAACTGCATCTGAACTGAGAAGGAACCTAGGTACGGTTGCTTCGTGAGGAGTTTGGGTAAAACTGCATCTGAACCGAGAAGGAACCTGGGTAAGGTGGCTTTGTGAGGAGTTTAGGTAAAACTGAATTTGAATCAAGAAGGAACCTGGGTAAGGTGGCTTCGTGAGGAGTTTGGGTAAAGCTGCATCTGAATCGAGAAGGAACCTGGGTAAGATGGCTTTGTGAGGAGTTTGGGTAAAACTGCACCTGAATCGAGAAGGAACCTAGGAAAGGTGGCTTCGTGAGGAGTTTGGGTAAAACTGCATCTGAACCGAGAAGGAACCTATGTAAAGTTGCTTCGGGATAAGTCCATGTAGGGCTTTAGGAGGAACCTGGGGAAGGTTACTTCGGGATGAGTTCGTGTGAAACTTTATTTGGAAATGTATGAGAAGGTAATTGCTCATACTTTTTTTGGTAATTTTTAAAAGTCAGAAACTATTTTTTAACTATTTAAAATTGCTCAAACAAATAGAAAATAGGTCAAAAATAGTAAACCTCAATATTAAATTCCATAAAATTTTCAGAAAGTCAAAAATATGCAAAATAATATTTATGAATTTTTTTCAGAATTAAAAAATGTCAGAAAGTACTTTTTAAGTAATTAAAAAAAGAAAATAATTCAAAAAAATATCAAATGTCAAAATAAAAATGTGAAAAAATAGTCATGAGATCAGAAATAGTTCAAAGTATTTTTGTGAATTTTTTCATAATTTTTGGATAAAAAATAAAAGAGTTATGAATTTTTGAAAATTTAACCAATAAAAATATAAAATCAGAAAATAAAATAAAACCAAAAAGATGTGGACCATCAGATCATAGTCAAAATGCGTTAGTAAGCTGATCCAGTGGACCAGATGCGCTGTGCTTGATATGGACCTTAGTGAGATACACATAGGATCAGAAAAAGGGCAACCAATGAAATTAAAACATTTGACACGCTATCATTGGCTGAGACGAGACATCTCATTGTCTTCAACCTCCAAACACCCTGCAATAGGGATTTTGTGAGATCCTTCAAATGGAAAAATTAGGATCCCAGGCTAGTATCATTGAACTCGTCTCTTTAAGACAATTCTAACACCACCATCGCGCCAAATTTGTATAAGGTATGGAGAGAGATATGAATCAAAAACCCAGAAAATAGCGAACACCTTCAATTTGAGATTTCTCTCTCAATTCTCAATGGATTTAAAAATTGTAAACAACATTGGAATCAGGAGAAGGAGTAGAATAAATTAGTGCTTGATTTGGATCCAAATGGTGGAGAATTCTACCTTTTCTAAGTTCAAGGAAAAAGCTCTGAAACTGGACTTATGTAGCTTGAATTATGGCTCATTTTGATTAGTTTAAGTGCTGGAGAGTTTATATGATGCTTAAGGATGATGAATGCGCAAAGAATTTTGGAAAAGGGAGCTTAAATCTCAGAAACTGAATTCAAAAAAGATGGGTTCGTGTGAAGTTTTGGCATGGTGTTTTTGGCTCTCCAAGCTTGAAGAAATGAATGGGGGATGGCCCTCTATTGATAGGGAAGTGAATGGGAATGAAAATTGGAAGAAACAAGGAAGTTTGGAGGGAAATTGAGTGAAGGTCGAGCACGAGTGAAGTGTGACTTCATTTCCATCAAAACTCAACCAAATCTTGCGTTTTGGGGTGCTAATCACTTCTGTAAAGTTTTCTAATCAAGTTTAAATCAAAAACACGCATAAGTCTTGTGTTTATAAGTCAGATTATGAATTTCAAAATTCTGACTTTGTGGAAAATTCAGTTTCAAGTTACCAAATTCAAATCCATGGCATTTCCAACTCAAGGGGTCTTAGGGCATGATTATTCATGCTTTAGAAAGATGAGGTTACAAGCTTTGCAATGGAAAAAGAATGGAGTTAAATGGCTACTTGAGCTGAAAGTTGAATTGAGTCAAAGTTGAAGAAAAAGGGTTGACTTTCCATACTTAGAAATATTTCAAATTCTTCTTCAAAAATGACCTATAATCTTTTGCATCCAAACATGGACTTCCACTTGGAATTTGCTCTTGACCAAAAAAGATGGAATTAAGTAGATCTCTTGAGTGACATTTTGAATCTTGAACCACTCAAAATATCCAAAAATTGAGCAAGTTATGACTTGTTGAAGTTGGCCAAAAATCATGAAATGACCTATAATCTTTTGCATATTTAAGGCAACCTCCATCCATTTTCCCACTTTGCACATAAAAGAAGGAATAAAGTTCACATCTTCAAGATAATTATGGAAAAATAATGGACTCAAGGTGATGAAAATTGACCAAGTTATGATCATTTGAAGTTACTTATGTAAAATTATGGACTCATCTGGATGACTTGTAATCTTTCTTCTTCACCAAGTTTCTTCCACATGAAAACTCCTTGGAACTTTTGAAGTTATTTGTTGATAACCATTTGAAGAGAAGTATGTCTTTGGAATCACTCAAAAATACCAAAAGGTGAACAAGATATACTCCTTTGAAGTTCAAAACCCTAGCTTCTAGATCAAGAGAATGCCTTGAGGAACTTTGACAAGTTTAAACAAACTTCTTGTACCAATATTCTTTCTTTGTGAATAGAAGTTGTTGAGGATGGTAATGAAGACTCATAGCCACTAAAACCACTTCCATATCTTGAATTTTGAGAGAAATATTCTCTTGTGACCAATAGGAACAAGGCCTTGTCCAAACATGACAACTTCTCCAATCAACCCCTTGTACTTTTGAGTCAAATATAATAACCTTGAAATGTGATGAACCAAAGCAACCTTTCCATGCCAATTATCCAAAAACCAATCCAATGGTGAGGTTTGAACTTCTCAAGCTATGTTGACTAGGGCATGGAAATAAACTCATGAACCCATGGAGTAACATGTTAAATCTCATTGCCCTTACCTACATGGATAACAAGCAAGACAAGCCAACATTGTATTTTATTAGTTAAGTGAAGAAATCAAAACAATATTCATGATCACAAACGGAACATAAGTAAAGGTGTTTGGTAATCCCTCAAAAGGAGCAAAACTCAAAGTAGGGAGGGGAACAAAGAATCCTAGTGTGATCTTGTTGTGAGTGAATTAACATTGTATGATGAAGGGATCTTAGGGGCAAAAATTGGGATACAAAAATTGCTGTTGAGTGTTGTTTACCTTGGGATTTGGTAAACAACCGCTGATCCTCCAAATGGTTACTTATTTGGTTACTCGCAGGATCGATCAGATTGATCCTATGGACATAGGTTGATTTTGAAGTTTAATTAATGTGGATAAGGCTTTAAGTAAATTGTTTAAAGTAAATTGCATAAAGGAAATGCTTGGTAAAATAAACAAGGCTTGAATGTAAAGGTTCGACAGGAATCTTAAAGGGAAAAAGCATGTAAAATACTGGAAAAGTAAATGACTTGAATTGATAAAATTGGTGTTTCACACATACATTTCTCAACGATTCGTTCGCTCACACTGGGTACTTGAATCTAAATGAGTGACTATGTATCTATTGTGAACACCCGCGAGAAACTACACGTCTACTCCTATTTATACAAAAACATTCCAAGTAACCGTCGGGCAGTTACACTGCTTCGAGATCAAGCCACTTGTCACGTTCTCCATGCTCGACGCTCCAGATCCTTGCACGTTCGCACGTAGTAACTGCTGGAAACCGTTTTCCCTCCAAAGCTTTGAATTTCAAACTGCTCCACTCTGGACCATCGAACACGTTCGTCAAGAGACGTCTTCGACGAAAACTCCTTCGACGTCGAAGGCAATCAGCCTTCTTCCTTGGAAGAAATCTTCTAAGTATTTTGCCATCTTTCGACGGACATTTCGACAGACTTAGCCAGTCGAAAGCATCTTTCAGCTTTTAATGGCTGCCATCAATCAACACAAAGGTGTCGAATTTAGGAGCCAACAAATTGCCCCCCAAGAATGCCTTATTTCGACTCTGAAAGAAAAAGGCATTCTTTGAAAACGCCATTCGACACCTGTTTTTCCACGCTTAGTCACAAGTTAACTTGTGCACTTTTTGTTGCTTTTTACCAACTATTGGCAATCCCAAGAAATCATCATTGATTTGATCCTAGGACGTCACTGTCAGTACGGCGTGCAGAACCAAAACATCACTTCATAATTTGTCATAATGACAAATTCAAAAAACGAGGACGCACGCTGCGTCTCTCTGTTTCTGCAGAAACGGCCAAAACAACAGGATGCTGCCACGCGTCCCACTACTTCCTGTAGCATTAAATGACATTTAATGCCCTCGTTATTGGGAATTTCTCCCACTACTATAAATAGTAGTGAATATCCCATTGTGGGACTTTTCACGCAAACCATCTCTCAAACTCCCTTGCTTTCTTGCAAACTTGTTTTCTTTGCAGAAAAACTCTTCCTTTTCCAACTTCATCTTCATCCTCAACAATGGCTTCTGCTTCAACTGCCCCCAAGACTAACGCACCAACTGAACAACTTGCTAAACCCAAGGTCTTTGTAACTGCTCCGGTAGTGAACGCTACAGGGAAACGAAGGGTCCCTGAACCATCTGACATCTCCGTTCGTGATGCTTACTCGCGTCACTTGATGATTCCGGTTGGATACTCCAACCAAATCTTCGCAATGGCTGGACCCATGAACCCAAGCATCTCTGAAGCTCTAAAGATCAAGAGCTATTTCCCCATTGTCGAGAAACTTAAGCCAGTAGCCTGTGCTAAAAAGGATCCAGAAGACAACGAAGACCCCACACATGAGAAGATCGACCTTCGATTCTTCAACAGAAGTGTTAGAGTTTTTAGGTCTTGCCCTAATCTCACCCAGGACTATGTTGCTTGGCTAACAAAGCTGGAAAAACATCAAACTCCAGTCTGGAAGGAAATGGGAATCTTTGACCTAGTAATGCTGTCGAAGACAGGTTTAAACTACTCCCCAGAGATGCTTATAGCTTCGATGTTGTTCTGGGATAACTCTCACTTCACCTTTCACCTTCCATGTGGGATGTTAACTCCCACACTCTTCGACGTAGCAGCCATCACTGGCCTTCGACCAACCGGAGATTACTTCGACCCGGAAGAGATGTCGGAGGACCAAATTGGCTTTTCTGAGACGAAGCCAACATTCACTACCTTTATCAACCATTTTCACGACAGGTCGACGGATACAGTGTCGGATGTCGAACACATAGCGTTTCTAGCCTTATGGCTAACTCGCTTTGTGTTTTGTTCGAAGTCTCTGCAAGTGACCAAAAAGATGGTCACTCTGGCCACCCAACTGCATCACCGCCAGAACATCTGTTTGGCAGAACTAATTCTGGCCAGTCTTTATGACTCCATCAGCAATGGGGTTACTCTCCTGAAGCATGTCGAAGATAGGAACAGTTTGCTACTCGCTGGGCCTTTCTGGCTACTTCAACTGTGGCTTAACGCCACTTTCGAGTCTTTCTTACCCAAGAAGACTCAGATAAATGAACAAGCCCCAGCGATAGCTAATAGACGTATCGAAGGCATTAGGCTGGCTCTACTGACACCTGTAGAAGATGGGCTAGAGTTCCAACAAACCTTCACTAACTTCGTGCTGATGTTCGCTCGAAGGAAGGAATTCGTTTCAACTATGGCTCCATTTGCCCAACGAAAGGTGGGGCCAGCATGGTTCACAAGGCCACATCCCAAGGAGTCGAGTGGTCCCAACGTTGATGAGCACACCATACTGTGGGAGGCATTCCTTACCCCAAGGATTATGCCTCTTCGATTTAAGAGTTCTAAGACTCATCTGAGTCTGCTTGCCTATCAACCAAATCTGGTATCTCGCCAGTTTGGTATCATCCAAACCCTGCCTTCTCCCATTTTCCCAAGAGAGAAGTCAATGTTGTACTTCTGCAACGATTATACAGAAGAAGCTGCTACCAAGCATATCGGAAGGTATGCTGGTCGAACAATCCTCTCGCTGTTCAACTACCAGCTTAACTTCCTTTGCTCACCATCTTTTGAAGAGTGGTGGAGAAGCTATTACGCTGAGTACTTCTTCGACGAGAAGGACTTCATATCAGAGTTGCAGAAGTCTTTCGTCCTTGTGTTTGACAAAGTAAAGAAATGTAAGTTCATACTCTCACATTACTTTTTATCTTTCTCTTCGACTATTAGCTTGTTAACTTTCCTTTTCGCTTCCAGTTGTTCGAAAACCCTTGGTCAAGAAGGCTCCAGGAGGCCCACAAGGAGGGGTCCCTTCGACAAAACCTCCACCGCCGGCGAAGACTATAGCGCCGGCGAAGACAACAGGCAACCAACAGGGGGAAGGCTCTTCGAGGAGGCCTCCTGCATCGGTAACCAGATTTTCTTCATTTTTCTTCTGGCTTTCGATTTTTTATTTTCGACGTAATTATTCAATCGAATTCCTATTGGTTTTATAGGCCCCTTCGCCCAAGAAAAGGGCAGCCTTGGTGATCGAATCGGGGAGTGATGACGAAAGTGATTCCCCTCCCTCTCCCTTAAAGAGGCGAAGGTTAACGAAGGACGCTTCTGTTCCTACTCCAGCTCCTGAAGGTCGAACCGTCAGAATAAAGGTTGGTGTGAGAAAGCCTAGGCCACCTGCGGTGGTCATCGAAGAACCAACTGAGGAGGAACTGAACGCTCTAGTTACCCAGCCTGTCGAAAGTGATAATTCCAGCCCTGGGGCTGAAGTCAATCCACAGGTAATCTATTGGACCCTGCTTATAACTTAGGCATAAATACCAATATTTGATTATGTCTCTTTCGACATCTGAAGATTTGTCTTCTTCCTCTTTTTCAGGACACTACTGGAAGTTCCCCACCAAGGACTTCAGAAACTCTGGAATCTGCTGACCTTAGCAGGCCTCAGGTGCAAGATTTGGGCAATGACGAAGCCCACACTGAGCATGAGGCCAATGCTGAAACAGTGGAGAAGACAACTGAAGAACCTATGGCGGAGGAAACACAGCCAGAAACGGTTCCTGTGATGGTCTTGTCGTCAGAAGAGAATCCTGAAGGAAGAGACCAAGGCAATGGCGAAGAGAATCAAGATGCTGTTGACGAAGAGCATGAAGGTGGTACTGGCGAAGAACACCAGGATGACGCCAGCGAAGAGCCACAAAATGACGCTGGCGAAAGACCCCAAGGTGAGGTTAACGAAGAACCACGAGTCGACGCTAGTACCGCCTCAGTTCAAGTCGAAGAGCAACCAAACAAGGCACTCAGCATTCAACAGCCTCCAGTCCAAGATAATACTGTGGCAAGGGTCACCTCCTCAAAGCACAGGTCGAAAAAGGACTTGGAAATCTTGAAACAAACTGACCCTGTCAGCTACCTTAATGCAATCGTCGAGAGTAAGAGTTCTTCTGACACTAGTCAGGAAATTCCTACTCTGTCAGGGAAATCTACTGAGACTTCTCCTCTTGATGATGCGTTGGCGAAGGTCAAAGCCCAGTTCTTCAAGAGAGATTTAATGAAGGCTTTAGAGGGGGACCCCACTGCTCCATCTTGCTTGAAAGAGGTTTTGAATGCTGTTGATTTCGATGCTGTAGCCCCAGAAATCTCAGACTTAATCATGGAATTACATTCTATGATTGACCAAGTCTCAGCGGATTACCGGCGCCAACGAACTTTTAACAGTCAGCTCGAAACGCTGCACGGCAAGAGCTTATCTGCGTGGACTGCTGTCTCAAGTTCGACTTCTCGAATTGCCGAGTTGTCGAAACAGAAAGCGTCTGCACAGGAAAGGTTCGATGCTATTGAGCGAGAGAATATCTCCTTCCGAGCACAAATTGCAGAGATAGAGGCGAAGATAAACGCCAACACTGTGCTCTAGGAGGAAATTCTTTCGACCATCCCAGACGCTGAGAGCCAGACTGAGATCAAGCAAGGCCTGGAGTTCGCTGAGAGGGCCCAAAGCCTCGACGCTCAAATTGCCAAACTGGAGCAAGAAAAATCTTGGTGCAAGAAGAGGTTGGATTTGCAGCATGCCAAGTATCTTCGACTTAAGAATTCTCTTTCTTTTTTATTCTCTTTTGTAACCATCTTCTGTAATCGCTTTCGACAACAATTGCCATTTTGGCAGAAATTAATAAAATTTCCATTTTGGCATTTTTATGGTTAATTTAGTTTATTATTTTATTTTTATCTCTTGAAGTATAGGCTTGTATTTTTTCAAATACTTACCATTTACTCTCAAGAGCCTTTTATCACCACTTATCTCTTCGACTTCATAGGCTCCACCAGAAAAAGTTTGGATAACTCTGAAGGGTCCTTCCCATTTGGGTGACCATTTCCCCATGCTTCGATCCCGTCGATCCATGGGAAGAATTACCTTCCAAACTAAATCTTCAGGCAAGAATACCTTAGGTTTTACCTTTCTATTATAAGAGTCTTCGACTCTTTTCTTCTGAAGCCTGAGTAAGTCGAGAGCATGTAATCTCTCTTCGTCTAAATCCACCAATTCATCTAACATCATGTTCCAATAAACCTCAGAAGGAATATCATAATGCCTCTGAACTCTTGCAGATTGAAGACAAATTTCTGCTGGCAATACTGCATCATGGCCAAAAGTTAGCCTATATGGTGTTGTACCAGTGGCTTCTTTTGGAGAAGTTCGACAAGCCCATAAAATCTGGTCTAACGTCTTATGCCAATTCTTTGGTTTCTTCCCAACATGTTTCTTTATCAAGCCAATTACCACTTTGTTAGCTGCTTCGACTTGACCATTCGCCTGTGCATAGTAAGGCGTGGATGTTAGGAGTTTGAAACCTGTTTCCTGAGCAAATTCCTGCATCTTTCGACCAGTGAAAACTGAACCTTGGTCAGTTGTTATTGTCTCAGGGATTCCATACCTAAATATAATGTTCTTTTGAATAAATTCAATGACATTTTCTTGGTCTACATTGACTAAAGGGACAGCTTCGATCCACTTAGTAAAATAATCAATGCCTACCAATATGTATTTCTGACTCTTTGATGATGCTGGTCGAATCTCTCCAATAAGATCCAACGCCCATCCTCGAAAGGGCCAAGGCTTCACTATCGAGTGAAGTTCGCTTGCTGGTACATGCTGGATGCCTGTATGAACTTGACACTCTTGGCAACCTTTGGCGAACTCAACACAATCTTTCAGCATAGTGGGCCAATATAGTCCTTGTCGAAACAACAACCATTTCATCTTATGGCCTGCTTGGTGAGCCCCACATGCCCCAGCATGCGTAGTCGAAAGGGCTATGTATGCTTCAGTTTCACTTAGACATTTCAGCAACACCCCTTCAGGCGTCTTCTTGAATAACTCATTACCCATGAGTACAAAACTCAACGCCCTGTATTTTGTTTTTCGTTCTGTCGGAGCTCCTGGATTTTGAAGATAGTCCACAATGGGTTTCCTCCAATCCTGGTCTGACAAATTATCAATGAACGAAATCTCGAAGTTTGAGTGATCAGCATATCCTAACCTTGTTGATTCCAAGTCTGTTGGTGATAGACAAGTTGCTCTTATCTTCTCTCGAACTTCGATTGCTCTTTGTAATCTCGTTTTTGAAATTTTATACCCAGATGCAATCTGTGCCAAGTCATTGGCTATTTGATTTTCGACTCTGGGTATGTGTCGAATATTGACACTTTCAAATGAAAAGGAAAGTTAACAAGCTAATAGTCGAAGAGAAAGATAAAAAGTAATGTGAGAGTATGAACTTACATTTCTTTACTTTGTCAAACACAAGGACGAAAGACTTCTGCAACTCTGATATGAAGTCCTTCTCGTCGAAGAAGTACTCAGCGTAATAGCTTCTCCACCACTCTTCAAAAGATGGTGAGCAAAGGAAGTTAAGCTGGTAGTTGAACAGCGAGAGGATTGTTCGACCAGCATACCTTCCGATATGCTTGGTAGCAGCTTCTTCTGTATAATCGTTGCAGAAGTACAACATTGACTTCTCTCTTGGGAAAATGGGAGAAGGCAGGGTTTGGATGATACCAAACTGGCGAGATACCAGATTTGGTTGATAGGCAAGCAGACTCAGATGAGTCTTAGAACTCTTAAATCGAAGAGGCATAATCCTTGGGGTAAGGAATGCCTCCCACAGTATGGTGTGCTCATCAACGTTGGGACCACTCGACTCCTTGGGATGTGGCCTTGTGAACCATGCTGGCCCCACCTTTCGTTGGGCAAATGGAGCCATAGTTGAAACGAATTCCTTCCTTCGAGCGAACATCAGCACGAAGTTAGTGAAGGTTTGTTGGAACTCTAGCCCATCTTCTACAGGTGTCAGTAGAGCCAGCCTAATGCCTTCGATACGTCTATTAGCTATCGCTGGGGCTTGTTCATTTATCTGAGTCTTCTTGGGTAAGAAAGACTCGAAAGTGGCGTTAAGCCACAGTTGAAGTAGCCAGAAAGGCCCAGCGAGTAGCAAACTGTTCCTATCTTCGACATGCTTCAGGAGAGTAACCCCATTGCTGATGGAGTCATAAAGACTGGCCAGAATTAGTTCTGCCAAACAGATGTTCTGGCGGTGATGCAGTTGGGTGGCCAGAGTGACCATCTTTTTGGTCACTTGCAGAGACTTCGAACAAAACACAAAGCGAGTTAGCCATAAGGCTAGAAACGCTATGTGTTCGACATCCGACACTGTATCCGTCGACCTGTCGTGAAAATGGTTGATAAAGGTAGTGAATGTTGGCTTCGTCTCAGAAAAGCCAATTTGGTCCTCCGACATCTCTTCCGGGTCGAAGTAATCTCCGGTTGGTCGAAGGCCAGTGATGGCTGCTACGTCGAAGAGTGTGGGAGTTAACATCCCACATGGAAGGTGAAAGGTGAAGTGAGAGTTATCCCAGAACAACATCGAAGCTATAAGCATCTCTGGGGAGTAGTTTAAACCTGTCTTCGACAGCATTACTAGGTCAAAGATTCCCATTTCCTTCCAGACTGGAGTTTGATGTTTTTCCAGCTTTGTTAGCCAAGCAACATAGTCCTGGGTGAGATTAGGGCAAGACCTAAAAACTCTAACACTTCTGTTGAAGAATCGAAGGTCGATCTTCTCATGTGTGGGGTCTTCGTTGTCTTCTGGATCCTTTTTAGCACAGGCTACTGGCTTAAGTTTCTCGACAATGGGGAAATAGCTCTTGATCTTTAGAGCTTCAGAGATGCTTGGGTTCATGGGTCCAGCCATTGCGAAGATTTGGTTGGAGTATCCAACCGGAATCATCAAGTGACGCGAGTAAGCATCACGAACGGAGATGTCAGATGGTTCAGGGACCCTTCGTTTCCCTGTAGCGTTCACTACCGGAGCAGTTACAAAGACCTTGGGTTTAGCAAGTTGTTCAGTTGGTGCGTTAGTCTTGGGGGCAGTTGAAGCAGAAGCCATTGTTGAGGATGAAGATGAAGTTGGAAAAGGAAGAGTTTTTCTGCAAAGAAAACAAGTTTGCAAGAAAGCAAGGGAGTTTGAGAGATGGTTTGCGTGAAAAGTCCCACAATGGGATATTCACTACTATTTATAGTAGTGGGAGAAATTCCCAATAACGAGGGCATTAAATGTCATTTAATGCTACAGGAAGTAGTGGGACGCGTGGCAGCATCCTGTTGTTTTGGCCGTTTCTGCAGAAACAGAGAGACGCAGCGTGCGTCCTCGTTTTTTGAATTTGTCATTATGACAAATTATGAAGTGATGTTTTGGTTCTGCACGCCGTACTGACAGTGACGTCCTAGAATAAATTCAATGACATTTTCTTGGTCTACATTGACTAAAGGGACAGCTTCGATCCACTTAGTAAAATAATCAATGCCTACCAATATGTATTTCTGACTCTTTGATGATGCTGGTCGAATCTCTCCAATAAGATCCAACGCCCATCCTCGAAAGGGCCAAGGCTTCACTATCGAGTGAAGTTCGCTTGCTGGTACATGCTGGATGCCTGTATGAACTTGACACTCTTGGCAACCTTTGGCGAACTCAACACAATCTTTCAGCATAGTGGGCCAATATAGTCCTTGTCGAAACAACAACCATTTCATCTTATGGCCTGCTTGGTGAGCCCCACATGCCCCAGCATGCGTAGTCGAAAGGGCTATGTATGCTTCAGTTTCACTTAGACATTTCAGCAACACCCCTTCAGGCGTCTTCTTGAATAACTCATTACCCATGAGTACAAAACTCAACGCCCTGTATTTTGTTTTTCGTTCTGTCGGAGCTCCTGGATTTTGAAGATAGTCCACAATGGGTTTCCTCCAATCCTGGTCTGACAAATTATCAATGAACGAAATCTCGAAGTTTGAGTGATCAGCATATCCTAACCTTGTTGATTCCAAGTCTGTTGGTGATAGACAAGTTGCTCTTATCTTCTCTCGAACTTCGATTGCTCTTTGTAATCTCGTTTTTGAAATTTTATACCCAGATGCAATCTGTGCCAAGTCATTGGCTATTTGATTTTCGACTCTGGGTATGTGTCGAATATTGACACTTTCAAATTGTTTCAATAAACGATTTGCTATCACAAAGTACATAATGAGATTCTCTCTTATGCATTTATACTCCTTTGTGACTTGCTTGATGACTAACTCTGAGTCTCCCATTATTTCGACTCGAGTTGCCCCCAATTCCAACAATATTTCAAGGCCAGTAATTAGAGCTTCATACTCAGCCTCATTGTTCGAACAAGAACCTTCGATTTGGTACTTGAATGTTGTTGGAATTTTATCTGGAGAAATAAGTAAGACTCCTACTCCTGTTCCATTTTTATGGCTGGAACCATCGAAGTAGAATTTCCAAGGTTCTATCTCCACATAATTAATATCCTCGACTTGAATAGAGTGGTCGACTATGAAGTCTGCAACCACTTGTCCTTTTACTGCCTTAAGAGGCATAAAGGTCAAGGAGTATTCAGTCAATGCTAATGCCCACTTGCCAATTCGACTATGCAAGATAGGTTTCGACAACATATATTTGAAAACATCAAAATGAGACGAAACATAAACATCAACTGGTTTTATATATTGTTTGAGCTTTGTACAAGAGAAATACAGACATAGACACAATTTTTCAACTTCGCTATATCTAGTTTCTGCATCATTCAAGACTCGACTGAGATAATAAATGGGTCTTTCGACTCCATTCTCATCCTCTTGGGCTAACATACTTCCCAGAGTTTTGTCAGATGCAGCTATGTACAATCTCATACTCCTATTGCTACAAGGAGGCACCAAAATAGGTGGCTTAGTGAGGTACCCTTTGATTTTGTCGAAGGCTTCTTGTTGCTCTTGCCCCCATTCGAACCCCTCCTTATTCAGTCGAAGTAAGGGTGAAAAGGCCTGAGCTTTCCCACTTAGGTTAGATATAAACCTTCTCAAGAAATTTATCTTGCCTAAGAGGGATTGCAATTCCTTCTTATTCGATGGCGCTTTCGCTTCCAAAATTGCCTTCGTCTTGTTCTGATTGATTTCGATTCCTTTCTTGTGGACAACGAAACCCAAGAAATCTCCAGCTTTTACACAGAACGCACACTTCAAAGGGTTCATCTTCAGACCATGTTCTCTCATTCTTTCGAATGATTGTCGAAGGTGGTCAATGTGACTCTTCCTGGAAACAGATTTTATAACAATATCATCAATATAAACTTGCATAAAAGTGTTAATAAAATCATGGAAGATAGTATTCATTGCTCGCTGGTACGTTGCCCCAGCGTTCTTTAGGCCAAAAGGCATCACGACCCATTCGTAAGTGCCTAAGGCCCCAGGGCATCGAAAAGCTGTTTTCGACACATCCTCTTCAGCAATGAAAATTTGATTATATCCTGAATAACCATCGAGCATACTCAGGTATTCGTAGCCAGCGGCAGAATCGACTAGCATTTCCGCCACAGGCATAGGATATTCATCTTTGGGGGTGGCAGCATTCAGATCTCTGAAGTCTATGCACACTCTTAATGTGCCATTTTTCTTAATTACTGGCACAATATTTGCAATCCATTCGACATACCTTGTAACACGGATGAATTTGCATTTCAGAAGTCTTTCGACCTCCGTTTTGATCTTCGACAAAATTTCTGGAGCGAAGCGTCTTGGATTTTGCTTGATTGGCTTCTTTCCAGGCTTGATTGGCAACTGAAGTTCTACCAACCCTCTGTCGAGACCAGGCATTTCGTCATAATCCCATGCAAAACAGTCTTTAAACTCTTTCAGCAATTGGATTACTTCCAACCTAAGTTCTGGATCAATTTTGGCGCTGATGTAAGTTGGCCTATTCTCTGATCCTTCGCCTAAGTTGATTTCTTCTAAAGGGTCTTGGGCTAACATCTTAATGTTGTTCGCCAAGGGATCCTTTTCGAAGCCCAAAGGCTCATCGTCATAGATCGCGTCGAGCCTCTGTTCCTGCATTTCATCTGGCATGATATCAGGAGGTCTTGGATCGAAATCCTTTCCTGGGCCAACAGCAGATAATTGTTGATCATTGGCCTGTGTGGCCATGTACTTTACTTCGGCTTCGAGAGCCGTTATCATCTTGGTTTCAGCCACATAGGCCGAAATTCGCTTCAGAGATTGTGACTCAGTCATTATCACTGAATTCACTTCCCCAACCAGTTGGTTGGATACCAGTTAGCCCACTGAATTCTATGTGGGACACGTCCTCTCTGTCCCATTGGAAACCATGCTCAGGATGCAGGTATAGGGAACAAAAGGTGTTTGGCGCTGGCGCCATGTCGAAGTCAGGAGCTGGACATGGCCCTATGTGAGCCAAGTTTTTGTCGAAATCTGTTACACCCAAGTGGTTTACTTCGCCAAGGTAGTAACTCTGATCAGCCTCTATGTTTTCGACCAACCCATCTGGGCGCCATAGAAGCAGTCTTTGATGCATCGATGAAGGCACAGCACCTACACCATGTATCCACTCACGGCCTAACAAAAGGTTGTAGTTAGGTTTGGCCGAAATGACCATGAACATTGTTGGTCGAAGGATCGACCCAACTTTTATGTCGAGCTGGATCAATCCCATGGTGGTCCCAATGCCTCCCTCATAGTTGGAAAGGACCATATTGTGAGGTTTAATTTCTTCATCCCTTTTGCCAATCTTTATTAGCACAGAATGAGGGATAATATTGATAGTGGCCCCACAGTCGACCAATATCTTGTTCACAGTGGTCTCTTCGAGCTTGGCCCTTATGAACAAAGGTTTGAGGTGATTCTTCATCGCCTCTGTGGGTGGCTCGAAGAAGCCATTTTGTTCCTCTGTAGTGCCATTGTCCATGACAAAATAGCACACTGGCCTGTGTCTGGCCATTTCTTGTTCCATCTCCCAGTCACTGGTTTCGACTTCTACTTGTCGATTGAATTCCCTGGGTAGCATTGAAACAACGTTCACCATTATATCTAGAGTATCGTCGGACTCAGCATCATCTTCGTCTTCGACTTCGCTCTGGTTAGGCCAAACTAGCCTGTTGGTAACTGGTTCTCTCTCGAGAGGCTTTCTTTGTTTCCTTTGAGGCACATTCGAACTAGTTTCAGCTTTAGGTTCGTTGGTAGCCTCCCTTTCAGCTTTTCGCCTTCTTTGATACCTCCTCCATTGGGACCTCGACATAGGATTTTTTCCCTTGTAGTTGCTGGACACTTGAGCAACCTTGGGTGCAGCAACTTGAGGATCTTTCTTCTGGATTAAAGAGGAACCTCTTGGCACTTCGAAAGAATGCCATTTCTCTTCACTTGGCCTTTTCCGGCCAGATGTTTTGTACCAAGTGTCTACTGGTACATTTGTTGGAGGCCTAAAAGTCAAAGGCCTCTTGTCTTGATTAGAACCCCTTCTGGGATCATGTCGAAGGTTAGAATTCTCCCTTCTCTTGTTCGCTGCTCTCACGCCTTGTATGTGCTCAGCAGCTTTTTTATCAAAGATAGAACTGCATCTTGGACACAGCATAACCTCTGATTTTTTCTTCTGGCATCTTTGTAAAAAATCTGCCAAGTTTTCGTTTTCCCTAGGGAAAGCCGTTTTATTTGCCTGCTCTTGCCTTATGGCTTCTTCTGAAGTTTTAGGGTCAGAAAGTTCAACCATGTTGATATTCATTGTATCCTTAGTA
Source organism: Vicia faba (assembly GCA_948472305.1). Classification (NCBI taxonomy): domain Eukaryota; kingdom Viridiplantae; phylum Streptophyta; class Magnoliopsida; order Fabales; family Fabaceae; genus Vicia; species Vicia faba. The sequence goes on along the minus strand of CATIWC010002602.1, from coordinate 19,069 downwards.
GCAGGAGTTAGTTGTTTCATTTGTGTCTCCAGATTCTCCGTCTGGCCTTGTACAGTGGCCAATTGGGAACTGGGCTTTGGTCCAGTTTTTTGTGCTTCAGTAGTCTTCGACTTTGGGTCTTCGACCGCTTTCTGGACAGCCTCAATTGTCTTCCTGGATAAGTTTCCAGAAAAACTGCCAAAGATTGGCATGTTGATGTGGTCCTTAGAGACTTCGACCATGTTAATGCCTGGCTTCTTCGACTGGATCTTGGTAGCCTCTATCATGTTCACCTCAGAGGGTTCTGCATAGTGGGCTTCAGCCTTCATTGGATTGGAGTCGACAGCCATGGGGGATTTGTCAGCAAACTTTAATCTCCCTTCCTCAATAGCGTCTTGCACAAGATTCCTGAAAAGAAAACATTGAGAAGTTTTATGGCCCAGAAAATTATGATATTTGCAAAAACCCCTCTTCTTTCTTTGATCAAGAGGAGGCACTTTTACCCCAGGGGGTACTATCATTTGGCCATCTTTAACTAGCAAGTCGAATATTTCATCACATTTTGTGATGTCAAAACTATAAGTCTTTTTTGGGAACCTATCGTTGGTCTTGTCTGGACCAATGGGATTTTTCCCATTTGAGGGGACTAATTGTTTACAAGAGTATGGAGGCCCTTGTTTTAGTTCTGCTAAGTCGACTTCTCCTTCTTCGACAGCTAAAGTATCGTCGAAGGATTCTAGATCTTCGTCATCCATCTCAACGTACGCTATTCTTTCTCTCTTGTGAGTTTTTGTTGCCTTAGCTTTTTCAGCTTTAAGGCGTTCGACTTGTCGAACTCTATCGGCCAGTTGGGCCATGTCTCTTAGGTACTGGGTATCTAGCTTCTTCCTAATAGAATAATCTAAACCACCTGCGGCCATTTCGACCAGCTCATGTTCTGGCACTTGTGTGAAACATCTCGCCTTAAGCAACCTAAACCTATTCAGATATTCGTCTATAGGTTCAGTGAAACGTCTCTTCACACTCGCCAGTTCTTTCAGGCTTATCTTGGTTTGCCCCATATAGAATTGTTCATGGAACAATCTTTCCAACTGGGTCCAATGGTGGATCGAATTGGGGGGTAGAGTTGTAAACCAAGTAAAAGCGTTCTTGGTTAAGGAACTTGGGAAGTATTTGATCCTTAGGTTTTCATTATTTGAAATGTCTCCTGCTTCGATCAAATACCTTGCCACATGTTCGACAGTGGATTCTGTCGTGTCCCCAGAGAACTTAGTAAATTTGGGGACTTTGGTTCTAGGGGGTAAGTCAGTTTGTAACACATATTCTGACAATGGGGATGTAAAGTTGGGCCTTCGAAAGCCCATGTTCATCCCATTCTGATTCATGATCCTTTCGATCATGGTTGCCAGATTGTTTTCCAACCCCATGTTTTGGTGTTGGATATGCTGAACCACTTCGTCAGCATTTTGGTTTCTGTTCACTAACCTTACCTCTGGGGCTATTACCCTAGGTTCTTCGACAGGTTGTTCTACAGGCTGTTGAGCCTGATTAATGGTGGTTTCTTCCTCTACAAATATCCCCTGATTTCCTCTTATTTGCGCCCTTTGGGTCTGTCGAATAGGTGGGGGTACTCCAAAGAAGTCAGCCAAACGCGTCATTTGCGCTGTAACTTGCTGATTCGACTGAGTAGTATTTTGTATTAGAGGATTTAGCACTGTACTCAAAGTTTGTGCCAACATTTGCACCATATCATGGTTGCTTTCGTCCATCTGTTGCCTCAAGACTGCTGTCGAGGCATTTGTAAGGCCATGGGCTACTTGGGACGTTCCTCCTAAGAGTTGGGTCCTATTTCTATTCGCCATGCCTACTCCAGAGCCTTGGAGTGGCGAAGTGGCACTCACGAAAGGGTCTGAATAAGTGGACGCAGCATTCGTCAGGCTTGCCAATTCAGAAGTTGGCATACCATAGAATGGAATAAATCCTGGGGGAACCACTGGCCTTGGGCCAGTATTTCCCCTTGGAGGGGGGGTTCCCAAAGGCATTCTGGGGCCTGTAAACGAAGTTATTGGCCCCGTGGTTGTGACTGACACTGCTGGTGTCGAACCAACATTCGTCGCTTCACTAACGGTCATATTAACCGTTGCTCCCACACTTGGTGGTGGAATTTCATTATTGTTTGGCGGATTCGCCATCTCTTCCCTTCTTCTGGCAGTATTGCTATCGTTGGTGTATATTCTACCACTCCTCAATAACATACAACTCGAAAAGATGAGATTTTTTCAACAATCAACACACTGTCCCACCAGGTGTGCCAATTTGTTTACCTTGGGATTTGGTAAACAACCGCTGATCCTCCAAATGGTTACTTATTTGGTTACTCGCAGGATCGATCAGATTGATCCTATGGACATAGGTTGATTTTGAAGTTTAATTAATGTGGATAAGGCTTTAAGTAAATTGTTTAAAGTAAATTGCATAAAGGAAAGGCTTGGTAAAATAAACAAGGCTTGAATGTAAAGGTTCGACAGGAATCTTAAAGGGAAAAAGCATGTAAAATATTGGAAAAGTAAATGACTTGAATTGATAAAATTGGTGTTTCACACATACATTTCTCAACGATTCGTTCGCTCACACTGGGTACTTGAATCTAAATGAGTGACTATGTATCTATTGTGAACACCCGCGAGAAACTACACGTCTACTCCTATTTATACAAAAACATTCCAAGTAACCGTCGGGCAGTTACACTGCTTCGAGATCAAGCCACTTGTCACGTTCTCCATGCTCGACGCTCCAGATCCTTGCACGTTCGCACGTAGTAACTGCTGGAAACCGTTTTCCCTCCAAAGCTTTGAATTTCAAACTGCTCCACTCTGGACCATCGAACACGTTCGTCAAGAGACGTCTTCGACGAAAACTCCTTCGACGTCGAAGGCAATCAGCCTTCTTCCTTGGAAGAAATCTTCTAAGTATTTTGCCATCTTTCGACGGACATTTCGACAGACTTAGCCAGTCGAAAGCATCTTTCAGCTTTTAATGGCTGCCATCAATCAATACAAAGGTGTCGAATTTAGGAGCCAACAAGTGTACAAAGTGCAAGTCTTCATGTTGTGAAGTTGAAGTGTTGATAAATTTCCACTTAGAGAAATAAACTCTGTTGTAAGGGAAATACCGTGTACTGCCTGTAAAATCCTGTTGGGAAATTCTGAGGAATTGGGTGACTTCTACTGAGGATTGATAACTGGAAGCTTTGTTCTGCTGGGGATTAAACGACACATTGCAGGGGATTTCATGGAAATAGCTTTGAGAGATTTCCCCACTTCTTAAAGCCATTAGTGATTGTCTTTCTATTTTGTTCATTTGTAAACAATAATTATGTTCAAATGCATATGTTCAAAAATAAATCATTGGACGTTTTTGTAAGAAAAACACAAGAGTAAAGAAAAACAGATAGTTTTGCACTTTCAAAGGGATATCTTTGTATTGACTTTAGTAAGTATTTTTGTACAATGAGACAAACATTATAGTAAGAGAACTTTGTCGTAAAAAATTAAAATTTGATACAAAGAAAAGATAGCTATGTGAAATAATCCCATGGGGTTCCCATTCTGCTATAGCCTTCATGCCTCTGAGCATTTTATCTATTTGTCGCCTTGTCTGAAGCTGATTGAATTGATCAGAACCGCTGAGTTTGTCAGTTGAAGCCAAAGGTTGTCCGTAAGGTGATCCAACAAGACATAGTCATAAGCTTTAATTCCCTAACTTTTTCCTGGACCGCCCTTTCGGGTTTTCAGTCCACCAGAATACCTTTTTTGCCCAAGATGCCCTTTTGGGTTTTCAGCTTGGCGGGTGTACATATTTTTTTGTTTTATCCTTAATTTTTGCCTGAACCTTTTTGGTTCGCCAGGATGCCCTTGTTTTTCCTAGGTGTGTCAACCTAGCGGGTCTCTTATGCGTATTATCTTTTGACTATGTTCGTGTTCACGGGGTGCGGCAGGTCGTCGCCATCCATAGTGGTCAAGATCATTGCTCCACCAGAGAAAATGATTTTGATCATAAATGGTCCTACGTATGTAGGAGTCCATTTTCCCCTGGGATCACCTTGCGGCAGTATGATGCGCTTGATCACCAAATCCCTGACTTGATATACTTGGCGTCTGACGTTTTTGTTGAAAGCCTTGATCATCCATTTTTGATACATTTGACCATGACAGATAGTAGTAAGCCTTTTCTCATCAATCAAGTTTAATTGATCAAGTCGAGTTTGGATCCAATCTTCTTCATTCAGCCCTGCATCCTTCATAATTCTCAGAGAGGGGATCTGGACCTCAATATGCAAGATAGCCTTCATGCCGTAAACCAGAGAGTAGGGTGTTGCCCTAGTTGATGTGCGAGCTATGGTACGATACCCATGGGGAGCGAATGGTAGCATCTCATGCTAGTCTTTATATGTGAATGTCATTTTCTATATGATCTTTTTAATGTTTTTATTTGCGGCTTCGACAACACCATTCATCTTTGGCTGTTAAGGGGAAGAATTGTGATGCTGGATCTTGAATTTCTCTCATAGGGAAGTGATTATAGTATTGTTTAGATTCGTACCTTTGTCCGTGATAATCCTCTCCGAGATACCATATCGACATATGAGATTCGGTTTAACGAACCGGGCTACAACATTCTTGGTAACGGAAGTGAAAGAGGCTGCCTCAACCCACTTTATAAAATAGTCAATGACCACTAAGATGAAGCGGTGTCCATTAGAGGCTGTGGCTTTGATTTCACTAATCATATCGATGCCCCACATAGAAAAGGGCCAAGGAGCCGTCAAGACATTCAGAGGATTCAGAGGTACGTGCATCTTGTCAGCATAGATCTGACACTTGTGGCAGGTTTGAGAGTGTTGATAGAAATCTGCTTCCATGGTAGACCAGTAATAGCCTACCCGTAGGATTTTCTTTTCCATCGTATGGCCACTGGAATGGGTGCCAAAAGTTCCCTCATGTAGATCAGTCATGATCTTTTCAGCTTCAACCTTGTCTACGCACCGAAGCAAAATAGAGTCATGGTTGCGTTTGTAGAGAATGCCATTACTAAGGAAAAATTTAGCATAGAATCTCCTTAAGAACTTCTTATCATTGACTGAAGCTCCTTCTGGATATTCTTGAGCTTCGAGATACCTCTTGACTTCGTGAAACCAAGGCTGGTCCACTACTTCTTCAGTATTAATCTCGTGACAGTGAGCTGGTTCATCCATTTGCTTAATGGTGATCTGGGGAGCCTCGTTATCCCATTTAAGTTTAAACATGGATGACATTGTGGCTAGTGCGTCTGCTAGCTGATTTTCTTCGCGCGGGAAATACTCGAAAGTAATCTTCTCAAAATGTGGGATCAATTTCAGTACATGTTCTTTGTAAGGGATAAGGTTAGGGTGTTTGGTGTCCCATTCTCCTTTGATCTGGCTGATGACCAAAGTTGAATCTCCGAATACATTTAAGGATTTGATCCCCAAGTTTATGGCAGCTTTGAGACCAAAAATGCACGCTTCATATTCTACCATGTTATTTGTATAATTGAAGCAGAGTCTTACCGTAAAGGGAGTATGACATCCTTCAATAGATATAAGTACAACACCAATACCATTTTCGAGTACGTTGGATGCCCCATCAAAAACCAGGGTCCATCGGGATCCTTGTTCAGGTCCGTCATATGGTCTGAATTCTTCATGGTTGTTTACCATCATGATGTCTTCATATGGGAATTCGAACTTCATGGACTAGTAGTCTTCCATAGCTTGGTGAGCCAGGTGATCAGCTAGTACACCGTGTGATATGGTGGGAGAACTAACTTGAGGGTTTTGCGTTTTATCGCAAATGTTGCGGTTAGCAAGAGTCGCCATCGACTTTTCTTTTATCCAAAAGGAAAGGTGAAAAAGCACAGGAAAGACCTTTGAGATGTTTTCTTGAGTTCGGGGGGGGGGGGGGGGGGTAGATTATAAAAAGGGAAGGTATTAGCACCCTTTTCATCCATGGTTTTACATGGGCTCTTAGTTACTTGTTAGATCACTTGCTTTTATTTTGAAATTATGCTTTGTATGGTTTTGAAAGTACTTTGTAAAGAGGCCATTGTTTAGGAAATCTTTGTAATGATTCTTGTTCGTAAGAATGTATATAAAGATGTTTGTCTTTTTGAAAATGTTTTCAATGTTTGTAAAATGTTTGAAAATGTGTGTGTTTGTTTTGAAAATAGCAAGGATAGTTGTTTGAAAATAGAGCAAGTAACTAGAAGTAATCTACCTACTCAAATGTCTTTCTTGTGCATTTTCTATTGCTTTGACATTGTTGTCTTACCATTGATTTGGTAAGCAACCCTATCTTTGGATGTAAACGGGACGGGCGTGGGTCATCGTATAACCAAGATTAGAAATGTTGTAAAGTATCTTAGCATTTTTGAGGGACAAAGATCATTTTGTCAGGCAACTTTGAATAGCATCATCGAGGGACTATAATCTTATATTTGTTTGTTTTTCCAAGATACTTCGCATGCGTAATATGGCCATTTTTGTATAAGGCAACCAAGTGGAGAAACCCTAAAGATGCTTGTGTGCAAGTGTGTTATTTTCATTCCTTGATTTTGTCTTGTATTAGGGTTTTCTATTTGTTTTGTTTTGATCTTGCCATACAAACCCTAATTACTAGCATGGTATATAAAGCGGTAAATTGCAAAATTTAAATGTCCTACGCTATTACAACATTTTTATGGGAGGGGGGAGTACAAATTGTGAATGGGGATTTTGCAATAATATAAATCTAATTAAACTATTACAACCAAATCAAATTCGTACAAATATTGGAATAAACAAATACAATATTTAAATATGCAATATTATGTATATGCAAGAAAAGATTTTGTTTGGTTTTTTATATGAAAAAGTTTTAAACTAAACCTAATAAATTTAAGGAAAAGAAATTAATTCTTGAAAACCAAAGTTAACCCTAATTTCTAATTTAAAAGAAAATAAAGTTCTTATGTATTATCTTTATGTATTTTTTGTATTAAATAATAAATAATATTTTATGAAAAATACTTAGTTTTTGTATGTCACAATAAATATTTACAAGTATGAATAAAATAAAAAAGGGATAAAATAATTAACCTAAATATATTATATTTACAAGTTTATTTAAGAAAGAAATAATTAATATATAGTTTAATAAAAATATTTTTTATGTAAAAAATAAAATAAAAAAATAAAAATGCAAAATTGTCATATTTTATATTTTTCAGGATTTTATGTATTTAAGAAAATATTTAATAAAAAGAAAAAAAGAAAAAAAAAATAAATAAAAGATTGGGCCAGGGGGTATCCTGAGAAAATCAGGTGGTGTTATGTTAGAAAAAACACTAGGCTCATATGAAACAAGCCCATCCTGCAAAACAACAAAAAATAGAAATGGAAAAATATGAAAAAAACAAAAGGTAGCGCCAAGGTTCGAACCCATAACCTGGGCCTCACCAGCGCGCTACCTTGCCATTGGGGCAGCTATACATCCGTTGATTTATATGAAACAACAAAAACATAACACAAACAATACCCTTGCCCTGTACTTCATCTTCTTCCTCAAGCTGGCCAAAAGCTCTGTAACTTTCTCATCTATCAATAAAAATGGAAACTGATAACATGAATGTTTTAGCATTTTGTCTCACGATTCTAACCATGTAAATCATGTAAGCTAATAATCAAAGATCAAAATGAATTTTAAAAGCCCTAAATTCAAACCTAATTTTTCCAGGAACTTCACGTTCAAAATTCTCTCAACTCAGGCCAAATAAATGCCAGTTATATATATGTACAACATCGTAGTAATGATATCTACGTTGTTTATTCACAAATCATGGCCAATGGATGCATGTATGAAGAGATAGAAGTTTATATTCTTACCTCTTTCAGCTGAGATCGTGAATGGAGTTTGAGTGAGATTTAGGAAGGCCTGAAGGGTGCTTTAGCTTGCTTGAACCTCCCTGAGTGTGTTCCAATCCTTGCCTTGCTTTGGAAGTCCCTGGAAATCTCTATCCAAGTCAACCTGCAAGCTTTGAAAACAAAAATGGAAGATGAAGAAGGAGGAGTTACAGTGCAGGGATGATGTTCTGGATCTCTTAGATATGAAGTAGGTAAAGTGTTTTGATGATTAAAACTTGAAACGCATGAGCCAAATGATGGATTGCTATGCTTATGCACAAACTGCAAGTTTTGACAGTTTCTTGGTGATATGGAGTTTTTGAGTGTTTCATCCCTTTTGAAATCGTGTTCTCAAGTGTAATATGTTTGTGTATTAGTATGGAAAAGGTTTCAAGTCAACTCTCCAACAGATACTTGAGTTGTATCCTTTTTGCACACTTTCTTACTTTTGAAGCAAAGTGAAGGGACAAGTCTTCACATGCTTGTACTGGCTTTCTTGGAGTTTGTATAAGTTCTATACAAGTTGCCTTAGGTCTGTAGTAATTGTGTGTGCAGAGAAGACATGTTCAATGCTCAAGAATTGGAAAGTTGCAAAAGTGAACCTTTTCCAAAATGGCAATGACAACTTTGTGCCATTTATGGAATTACAATTTGGATAAAGACTCTAGGGCTTGGATTAAAGCTTTGTAAACTGAATAAGCATTATATTATGGAGTAAGAAACAAGTTTTGGACCTGTAAATCATGGATTAGGCAGCATAGGTATTGATTTGAATTTTGTTCTTCATGAAATGGCTTGAATTCAAAGTGAGAAATTGCCAACTTCATCTCTTCGATTCTCCCTACTTAAAAATGATATCAAGGAGTTCTTTGACATTTTGGAAAGCTTGCAATATGATCTATAATTAATATTTGAAATGCATTTCAAGATTACTCTTGGAACTAGGTGAAAAATTTCCATGAAGTTGGGTCCAAAACCTGCCTAAATTAGGGCAAAATTTCACTAAGTTATTTTAGTTTATGAGCATGTATTCATAAAATTATATCTTGAGATCCAAGCATCTTTAGGGAAAAATGTGTGAAGAAAAGTTGTATATTTCATGGAGGTCTACAACTTTCATGTTGGGAATTTCCTTTGAATCATCTTGTATCATGGTGAAAAAATGGCTTAAAGTTGAGAAAAAATAAGAAATTTTCTATACTTAGAAAATTTTCTAAGTTAAGAAAATTTTAAATTTTAAAACCAAATCTTCAATCTTTGATTCCTTGATGAACAAGTTTCACATTTTGACATGTTTTGATGAATTGTGATTCTTGGCACTTGATTTTGACCAAAAAGTCAAAGTTTGACTTTTCAGTATACAATTGACTTTTGATCAATTGAATGCAAATTTCATCTGTCTATCCAATGGATTTGCAATGTTTTGAACTATGTAATTAGGTCAAGATGATACAAATGAACCCTTGAAATCATGCTCCAACTCAATTGGTCATTTGTTAGGTCAAAAATCAGAAATTGCCCTTTCTCAGTCAAAACCCTAATTTTGACCATTTTGCCCTTTTGATGATTTGATTAAATTTCTTGAGGAGTTGTGGTCCAAACTTGATCAAATGATACATATGAGTCTAAAATGTTGATGTTGATCCAAAATTATGAAGTTTGACTGTAAATTGGCCATGGTTGACTTTTTCCCTAATACAACAGATTTTTAGGTCAACTGCCCAATTGACTGATCAAAAATGGGGTTCAAGGCTTGAAACTTATCATGAGTAATCTTAGGGGTTCATAATGATGTTTGAAATTCATATGAAGCATTGATAGTTCAAAAACCCTTGTGCAAACTCAAACCCTAATTTTGGATCAACAATGTAATATGAAATGTCTTGAGCTAATCAAACCCTAATCCAGTCTTGAGTCAAAGAGACCTTGTGAGAAAAGTCTTGATAAATGAGAGGGAAAATTTTGGGGTACAACACCTGCCCCTGTTCAATCTTCTTAAACCCGAAGAGTTATATTGGAGAGTTTTGCCATTCGTGACTCGAAGGTGAAAGATGATTGGACACTAGAGTGCCCATAAATTTGCACTCGACGATGTGTAGTTGAGGGAATGGGCTTAGAGATGCCATTTGGAGAAGTGATGGAATCTTGTTGGAGATGGGCTTGCAGATGCCATCCAAGAAGGTTTGTTGAATTGCAAGTTATAAGTTGAAAAAATGAGTATCAGAATGGCGTATGTGTCTAGAGCGTATCTGAACTATATCTGGATTTGAACTTTGAATGAGTATATGAATGGCATCCTTGTCTGGAGCGTATCCGAACTATACCATGAAGTCTGAATGAGTATCAAAATGGCATCCGTGTCTAGAGCGTATCCGAACTGTATCATGAAGTTTGAATATGAATGAGCATCAGAATGGCACCCGTGTCTAGAGCGTATCCATACTGTATCTGAACTTGAAATCTGAATGAGTATCAGAATGGCATCCGTGTCTGGAGTGTATCTGAACTGTATCTGAACTTGCAATCTGAATGAGTATCAGAATGGCATCCGTCTCTGGAGCGTATCCGAACTATATCATGATTACATTTTGTTAATGATAGCTGTTTAATCTTATCCTGAAAAGGGTAAAATGTTAGCTGAAACAAAGTTATACTGCATGAAATGTATGATGCAATGTATTTGCTTTATCAATGTTTATGATATGTGGATGTAATGTATGCGCATGTAAGCTGATTTTCTGTATTGTTGTGCGATTGAGGAAAATAAATCCTTGAATGCTGCTGAGGCTATGTTGAATTTTCATGTCTTGAAGTTTGAAGTACTGACAAACTCTTGTCGAGGGAAGTAAATTCTGTTGTGAGGGTAATGCCATGTACTGCTTGTAAGATCTGCTTTGGGGAATCTTGAGAATTTTGACGATTTCTACTGGGGGTTAATAAATTGAAATTTATTCTGCTGGGGATTTAAATGATGTACCGTGGGGATTACTTATGGAATAGTCTAGAGACGTTTTCCTGTCCTTTTAACCTATCAGTAATTGTATTTCTCATTTTTTTTATTTGTAAACAGTAATTATGTTCAAATGCATATGTTCATCAATGAATCATTGGACGTTTTTGTAAATAAAACACAAGTGTAAAGAAAAGACAAATGGTTTTAGCACTTTCAAAGGGGTATCTTTGTATTGACTTTGAATAATTATTTCGTACAAAGGAGACAAACATTCTAGTAAGAGAATGGTGCCATAAAACAAGAAAAATTTATACAAAAAAGATAGCTATGTGTAATAATCCCATGGGGTTCCCATTATCCTATAACCTTCGTGTCTCTGAGCATCTTGTCTATTTGTTGCTTTGTCCGAAGATGATTGAATTGATCAGAAACTCCGAGTTTGTCAGTGGAAGTCAAATGTTGTCTGTTAAGTGATCCGACGGGACATAGTCATATGCTTTAATTCCCTAACTTTTTCCTGGACCGCCCTTTCGGGTTTTCAGTCCACCGGGAAACCCTTTTTTGCCCAAGTCGCCCTTTTGGGTTTTCAACTTGCCGGGTGTACAATTTTTTTAATTTTATCCCTTATTTTTTCCCGAACCTCTTTGGTTCGCCGAGATGCCCTTGTTTTGCCTAGGTGTGTCAACCTAGGGGGTCTCTTATGCGTAGTATCTTTGGACTATATCCGTGTTCACAGGGTGTGAAAAGTCATCACCATCCATGGTGGTCAAGATCATTGCCCCACCAGAGAATATGTTGTTGATTACAAATGGTCCTTCATAGGAAGGAGTCTATTTGCCCATGGGATCACTTTGTGGTAAGATGATACGTTTGATTACTAGATCCCCAACTTGATATACTTGGCGCCTGACTTTCTTGTTGAAAGCCTTGATCATCCGTTTTTAATACATTTGACCATGGCAAACAGCAGTAAGTCTCTTTTTATTAATTAAGTTTAGTTGATCAAGTCGAGTTTGGATCCAATCGTCTTTATTCAAACCTGCATCCTTCATAATCCCAAGAGAGGGGATTTGAACCTCAATAGGAAAGAAAACCTCCATGCCATATACCAAGGAATAGGGTGTTGCCCCAGTTGACGTGCGGGCCGTGGTTCGGTACCCATGGAGAGCGAATGGTAGCATCTCATGCCAGTCTTTGTATGTGACTGTCATCTTTTGTATGATCTTTTTAATGTTTTTATTTGCAGCTTCGACAACACCATTCATCTTTGGCTGATAGGGGGAAGAATTGTGATGTTGAATCTGGAATTGATCGCACAAGGCGGTGATCATAGTGTTGTTAAGATTTGTACCATTGTCAGTGATGATCCTTTCCGGGATACCGTACCGGAAAATGAGATTTTGCTTAATGAAGCGGGCAACAACATTCTTGGTAACAGATGCGAAGGAAGCTGCTTCGACCCACTTTATAAAATAGTCAATGGCCACTAGGATGAAACGGTGTCCATTAGAGGCTGTAGGTTTGATCTCCCCAATCATATCAATTCCCCACATAGAAAAAGGCCAAGGAGCCGTCAAGACATTCAGAGGAACCAGAGGTACGTGCACCTTGTCAGCGTATATTTGACACTTATGACAGGTCCGAGAGTGCTGATAGCAATCTTCTTCCATGGTAGACCAATAATAGCCTGCCCGTAGGATTTTCTTCGCCATCGTATGCCCACTAGAGTGAGTGCCAAAAGTACCTTCATGTAATTCAGCCATGATCTTTTCAGCCTCAACCTTATCCATATATCGAAACAAAATGGAGTCATAATTGCGTTTGTACAGGATACCATTACTAAGGAAGAACTTAGCATAGAATCTCCTTAAGAATTTTTTATCATTGATTGAAACTCCTTCTGGATATTCTTGAGCCTCGAGATACCTCTTGACTTCATGAAACCAAGGGCGGTCCATTATTTCTTCAGTATTAATCTGGTGACAGTGTGCTGGTTCATCCATTCGTTCGATGGTGATCTGGGGAGCTTCGATATCCCAATTAAGTTTAAACATAGATGACATTGTGGCTAGAGCGTCTGCTAGCTGATTTTCTTCTCGCGGGAAATGCTCGAAGGTGATCTTTTCAAAATGTGGTAGCAATGTCAAAACATGTTCTTTGTAAGGGATAAGATTTGGGTGTTTAGTGTCCCATTCCCATTTGATCTGACTGATGACCAAAGCTGAATCTCCAAAAACATCCAAAGATTTGATCCCCAAGTCTATGGCAGCTCTGAGACCAAAGATGCACGCTTCCTATTCCGCCATGTTGTTTGTACAGTTGAAGAAAAGTCTAGCAGTAAAAGGAGTATGACACCCTTCTGGAGATATGAGTGCAACGCCGATACCATTACCAAGTGCATTGGATGCCCCATCAAAGAACAAGGTCCATCGGGATCCTTGTTCAGGTCCGTCATATGGCCTGATTTCTTCACAGTTGTCTAAGGTCATGATGTCTTCATCCGAGAATTCAAACTTCATGGACTGATAATCTTCTACAGCTTGATGAGCAAGATGATCAGCTAGCACACTGCCCTTTATAGCTTTTTGAGTAGTATACTGTATGTTATATTCTGTTAGGATCATCTGCCATCTAGCTATCCTCCTAGACAGAGCAGGCTTTTCGAAGATGTACTTTATCGGATCCATCTTAGATATCAACAAAGTAGTATGAGTCAACATATACTGTCTTAGCCGGTGAGCAGCCCATGGCAGAGTGCAACAAGTTTTCTCGAGCAGTGAATATCTGGTTTCACAATCGGTAAACTTTTTGCTCAGGTAGGAAATAGCGTGCTCTTTTCGGCCAGACTCGTCATGCTGCCCCAATACAACCCCCATTGAGTTCTCTAAAACGGTCAGATACATGATCAGTGGTCTTCCCTCGACTGGTGGCATCAAAACAGGAGGCTCTTGTAAGTACTCTTTGATCTTATCAAAAGCAATCTGGCATTCATCATTCCATCTGACTACTTGATCTTTCTTCAATAGTTTGAAGATTGGCTCACAAGTAGCTGTTAGGTGAGAAATGAATCTGGAAATATAGTTTAGGCACCCCAAGAATCCTCTGACTTCCTTCTCAGTACGAGGAGCAGGCATTTCTTGAATCGCCTTGACTTTGGCAGGATCGACTTCAATACCTTTGTTACTGACAACAAAACCTAAAAGTTTACCGGACCATACTCCGAATGTGCACTTGTTTGGGTTCAACCTTAGTTTGTACTTCTTCAACCTTTCAAACAACTTTTGCAAGTGATCAATGTGCTCTTCTTCCTTTTGTGATCGGGCTATCATATCGTCTATGTAAACCTCTATTTCATGATGTATCATGTCATGAAACAAAGCTACCATGGCGCGCTGATAGGTTTCCCCAGCATTCTTCAGTCCGAATGGCATCACTTTGTAGCAGAATGTGCCCCACTGTGTGACAAATGTTGTTTTCTCCATGTGCTCAGGTGCCATTTTGATTTGGTTGTAACCCAAGAATCCGTCCATGAAGGAAAACACTTTGTGCTGAGCCGTATTGTTAACCAGGACATCAATGTGGGGAAGCGGAAAATCATCTTTAGGGTTGGCCCTATTCAAATCTCTATAGTCCATGCACATTCGTACTTTGTCGTCCTTTTTAGGCACAGGAACAATGTTGGCAACCCATTGGGGATAGGAAGTGATAGCCAAGAATCCGACATTGAATTGTTTCATGACTTCTGCTTTGATCTTCTCTGACATGTCAGGTCTCATGCGGCGGACTTTTTGTTTTACTGGTGGACAGTCTTCTCTTGTTGGCAGACAATGTACCACGATGTCTGTATCGAGTCCCGACATGTCTTCATATGACCAGGAAAAGATCTCAATATAATCATGCAACAGCTGAATCAGATGCTCCTTGAAACTAGGTTCTAGATGGCACCCACCTTGATTTCTTTTTTGTCCTCCTTGGTACCCAAGTTGATTGTATCCACCTGTTCCTCATGAGGCTGAATAACTCTTTCCTCTTGTTGTAGTAGTCTGGCCAATTGCCCTGGTACTTCACAATCTTCCTCACCTTCGTCTTCGGCTTGGTAGATTAGATCCTCAGAGTCACAAAAGGCCATAGCAGTATCGTTACCCATGGGATCCGGAATGGAGGGGTACCTGTATTTGTGAGTGTGGGTGTGTGTAAGGGTATAGCCATCTTAAAAAATAAAATGTAAAAGAAAAACAATGAGCATAAAAAGTTTGTATGTGAAAAACGTCCATGATTCATTGAATGTCATATGATGAAATAAAAACCCTTACAAATGGACCATTGTTCCTCGGGCAAGACACAATGTTTTAAATGTGCGAATTGTTTGTGAATATTACAAGTCCAACAGAAATGTAAAAGATAAATTACTGAGGGATGAAAGTTATTGGGACAAAGTCTCTGGCTTCCCAATTGCGAAGTCCTCCGTTGATAGTAGGAAAGATCCAATCCTCCAAGCTGCAATCCTCTTCACCATCTTCCACCACATTGACCTCTCGGTTGCTAATCTTCAAGGGTGGCCCACTAGCACGGGCGCAGCGTATAGCCTTCTGAGCACTTGAAGTAAACCCTAAGCCAAACTTGTCAGATTTATACGGAATATCTGGAAGTTTCCCCCAGATGGTGCATCCACCCTCCTCTATTACTGCTTTGGCGTCCTTTAGAGATGACATCCGGAGCGGAGGTCTTGTAATCTTAGGGATCTAGGACACCGTCTTAGTTACTGCTACCTCTTGAGAGACTTCTTCGAAATGTTGAAAAGGAGTTTCAATGAATTCGCCATCCAATTCCACATACCAGAAAGAATTGAGGTGGCTAATCATATACTCTTACTCTCCTTGGACAATGACAATCTTTCCATGGATCGGGTATTTCAGCATCTGGTGCAATGTAGAGGTGACAGCGCCGACATTATGAATCCATGACCGTCCTAGCAGACAGGAGTAAGAGGGGCGGATGTCCATTACATAGAAGGTTGAGTTGAAATTTTGAGTCCCAACCTTTATGGGGATTTCTACCTCCCCGTGCACCATCCTCTTTGAGCCATCAAATGCTCTTACGACTATGTTATTGGGTTTCAATGTTAGTCCTTCGCAGTCTAGTCTGTCGAGAGCTTTCTTCGATAAAACATTCAAAGACGAGCCAGTGTCCACCAAGACATGGGCCAAAGTAGTTCCTCTACATTCCACAGAGACATGCAATGCCTCGTTGTGCTTTCTTCCCCTTGGTGTCAGATCAACATCCGAGAAGCCTAGTCCGTTATCCACCGTCAAGCTGGCCACACAATCTTGAAATTGGTCAGCAGACGTCTCTTGAGGCACATGGGCTGTCTTCAGAAACTTCACCAGAGCTTTTGCATGTGCCTCTGAGCACAGTAACAATGCTAGCATGGAAATTTTGGAGGGAGTTTTCCCCAACTGTTCAACCACGTCGTAGTCACTCTTCTTTATTATTCTCAGGATCTCCTCCATTTCCTTCTTGGAGGTTTCAGGGATAGTCAGTGGTTGAGCCTTCATCCGGACAGGCTCTTCTTGAATACTTTTCCCTCGAGTTTCAGCAGTAGGAGTGTTGGTAGGGATACGAGCATGGGTTGTGTCGTCTTTGTTAACAGGAGCACTTGCAGATATGATTATTGGTACAGAGGTAACCTTCGGAGCAGCCACGGATCCAAAAACTGCCTTTGGGGGGGCAATTTCTGGAGAGAAGATTCTACCGCTTCGGGTAATCTTACTGGTTCCGACAATATTGCTAATGTCGGAGTCCTCTTCTTCGGAGTTTATTTCTTCGGTGGCCAGCCCATCTTGTTTGATTCCATGGTAATAAATGTCCCCACCGTAATTCCACGACACAATTTTGTCTGATTCATACGGGACTGGCCCAGGCATTGTGATTATAAGAGGAGTAGTTTTTGGAACAAATGTAATTCTAACGGGCCTTTTGGGGACCCTGGAAGAATTGGCGGAGATGGTTATGATTGAAATGTCTTCAACAAGAATAGGTAAAACCTGAGTACTTTCAAACAGAATCTCTTTGTTGTCTATTAAGCGTTGAACGCCTATTTTCAATAAAGGGCAAACAATTGGTGAGGATAAGCAGAGATAGAAGTCTTCATTACAACCCGGGAATACACCGGCTTTCAACAAGTTTATCTTAATGATTGGGAGTGGAGTCAAGAGTTCATCAACTGTGGTAACTGTGATACGGTGGGAGAACTGACTTGGGATTTTGCGTTTGTGTTTGCAAATGTTTCGGTTTAGCAAGAGTCGCCACCGACTTTTTATTTTATCCTAAGGAAAGGTCAAAAAGCACAGGAAAGACCTTTGAGATGTTTTCTTGGGCTCGGGGAGTAGATTATAGAAAGGGAAGGTATTAGCACCCTTTCTATCCATGGTTATCCATGGGCTCTTAGTTACTTGCTTTAGATCACTTGCTTTGCTTTTCAATTGTTTGAAATGGTGCTTTGTGTGTGGTTTTGAAAAGATGTTTTGAAAAGAGGCCATCGTTGTGGCAAACTCTGTAATGATTCTTGTTTGAATGTATACAAATGTGTATTGTCTTTTGAAAGTTTCCAATGTTTGAAAGTAGGGTTTTGAAATTTGTGTTGTGAAGTGTATTTTGAAAAATAGCAAGGATGTTTTTGCAAGCTTGATCAAGTAACTAAGAGTTGGTCTACCCTATTTTACTCAAAGATCTTTCTTATGTTTTTAACCCTTTTAACAGTGTTGCTTCACCATTGTATTTGGTGAACAACCTTGTGTTAGGATGTTAAACGGGACAGGCGCGGGTCATCGTATAGACCATGATAGCAATGGTGTCAAGTATTTATGGAAATTTTCTTGAGGGACTTGATCATTTTGCTTAGGCAACGCAGATAGCGTCATCGAGGAACTATGATCTTTTTGTTTGTTTTTGTTTTGCCAAAGTACTTGACTTGCAATCATGGCCCATTTTTGAAGGCAACAAGTGGATTGAAACCCTAGGGGTGCAAGTGTGCATTGTGTTTGTTTTTCATGCATGTTTATCTTGGATTAGGTCAAGCTAGTTGTTGATTTTATTTTTGCATACAAACCTTAAGTCTAAGCATGGCATAATTGGAAGCTTTTAAATGTGCGGGAATTTAAATGCTACACTATTACAACATGATATAGGGAGGGGGTACAAATTTGAATTGGGGGTATTTGACAAGAAATTAAATTCTAAGTTATTACAACCATATTGAATGTATAAGGCAATATTTAATATTTAAATAAATACAATTAAATAAATATTAAATAAAATATATTATGCAAAAAAAAAGATTTTTATGTATGTAAAAAGTATTTTTCAATGTGAAATGTAAATAAATAAAAAAAGGTCAATTTTAATTATTTTTGTTATTTAGGGCAAAACCCTAATTCTTAAATAAAAAGTATTATTTATTAATATATATATATATATATATATATATATATATATATATATATATATATATATATATATATATATATATATATATATATATATATATATATATATATATATATATATATATATATATATATATATATATATATATATATATATATATATATATATATATATATATATATATATATATATATATATATATATATATATATATATATATATATATATATATATATATATATATATATATATATATATATATATATATATATATATATATATATATATATATATATATATATATATATATATATTATATATATATATATATATATATATATATATATATATATATATATATATATATATATATATATATATATATATATATATATATATATATATATATATATATATATATATATATATATTATATATATATATATATATATATATATATATATATATATATATATATATATATATATATATATATATATATATATATATATATATATATATATATATATATATATATATATATATATATATATATATATATATATATATATATATATATA
Organism: Vicia faba; assembly: GCA_948472305.1. Lineage (NCBI taxonomy): Eukaryota > Viridiplantae > Streptophyta > Magnoliopsida > Fabales > Fabaceae > Vicia > Vicia faba. The sequence continues at coordinate 153 of CATIWC010002602.1, read as the reverse complement.
TATATATATATATATATATATATATATATATATATATATATATATATATATATATATATATATATATATATATATATATATATATATATATATATATATATATATATATATATATATATATATATATATATATATATATATATATATATATAT
>CATIWC010002601.1:0-108221 GCA_948472305.1 Vicia faba | reverse complement strand
TTACACGAGTATGTCGAGGTATTTTCCTGGTCGTATGAAGACATGCCAGGACTTGATGCAGATATTGTGGTATATCGTCTACCTACAAAAGAGGATTTCCCACCGGTAAAACAAAAAGTTCGTCGTATGCGACCTAGCATGTCGGAGAAGATTAAAGCAGAAGTCATGAAATGATTCAATGTTGGGTTCTTGGTCGTCACCTCCTATCCTCAATGGGTTGCCAATGTCGTTCCCCGTGCCCAAAAGAGACGACAAGGTACGAATGTGGGTGGACTACAGAGATTTGAATAGGGCAAGCCCTAAGGATGATTTCCCACTTCCCCATATTGAAATCCTAGTTGATAATACTGCATAACACAAAGTTTTTTCCTTCATGGACGGTTTCTCAGGTTACAACCAAATCAAAATGGAACCTGAGGACATGGAGAAGACAATCTTTGTCATACAATGGGGCACATTTTGCTACAAGGTGATTCTGTTCGAACTGAAGAATGCTGGGGCAACCTATCAGCGTGTCATGGTAGCTCTATTTCACGACATGATACATCCCGAAATAGAGGTCTATGTGGATGACATGATATCTAGATCTCAAACAGAATAAGAGCATCTTGATCATTTACAAAAGATGTTCGAGAGATTAAAAAATTACAAGCTGAGGTTTAACCCAAATAAATGCACGTTTGGAGTAAGGTCTGGTAAGCTCCTAGGCTTTGTTGTCAGCAATAAGGGTATTGAAGTAGATCCTGCCAAAGTAAAAGCGATACAAGAGATGCCTGCTCCTTGTACTGGAAAGGAAGTCAGAGGATTCTTGGGATGTTTGAACTACATTTTCAGATTCATTTCTCACCTGACAGCTACCTGTGAACCAATCTTCAAACTATTGAAGAAATTTAAGTAGTCAAATGGAATGATGAATGCAAAACTGCTTTCGACAAGATCAAAGAGTACCTGCAAGATCCTCCTGTTTTGATGCCACCAGTCGAGGGAAGACCGTTGATTATGTATCTAACTGTTTTAGAGAATTCAATGGGATGTGTGCTGGGGCAGCATGATGAGTCTGGCCGAAAAGAGCACGCTATTTATCACCTGAGAAAAAAGTTTACCAACTGTGAAACAAGATATTCACTGCTCGAGAAAACTTGTCGCGCTCTAGCATGGGTTGCTCACTGGCTAAGACAGTATATGTTGACCCATACTACCTTGTTGATATCTAAAATGGATCCAATAAAATACATCTTCGAGAAACCCGCTCTCTCTGGGAGAATAGCGAGATGGCAGATGATCCTAACAGAATATGATATACAGTATACTACCCAGAAAGCTATAAAGGGCAGTGTACTAGCTGATCACCTTGCTCACCAAGCTGTAGAAGACTAACAGTCTATGAAGTTCAAATTCCCAGATGAAGACATCATAATGGTAAACAACTATGAAGAACTCAGGCCATATGACGGACCTGAACAAGGATCCCGATGGAACCTGGTTTTTAATGGGGCATCTGACGCACTCGGAAATGGTATTGGTGCAGTACTCATATATCCTGAAGGGTTTCATACTCCATTTGCTGCAAGACTCTGCTTCAATTGTACAAATAACATGGTGGAATACGAAGGGTGTATCTTTGGTCTCAAAGCTGCCATAGACTTGGGATTAAATCGTTGAATGTATTCGGAGATTTAGCTTTGGTTATCATCTAGATCAAAGGGGAATGGGACACTAAACACCCTAACCTTATCCCTTACAAAGAACATGTTTTGACGTTACTCCCACATTTTGAAAATATTACCTTCGAGCATTTCCCACGAGAAGAAAATCATTTAGCTGACGCACTAGCCACAATGTCATCTATGTTTAAACTTAAATGGGATAACGAGGCTCCCCAGATCACCATTGCACGAATGGATGAACCAGCACACTATCACGAGATTAATACTAAAGAAGTAGTGGACCAGCCTTAGTTTCACGAAGTCAAGAAGTATCTCGAAACCCAAGAATATCCAAAAGGAGCTTTAGTCAATGATAAGAAGTTCTTAAGGAGATTCTCTGCTAAATTCTTCCTTATTAATGGCATTCTTTACAAACTCAACCATGACTCTGTGTTACTTCGGTGCGTAGACGAGGTTTAAGCGGAAAAGATCATGGATGAGTTACATGAAGGCACTTTTGGCACTCATTCCAGTGGGCATACGATAGCAAAGAAGATCCTACGGGCAGGATATTACTGGTCTACCATGGAAGCAGATTGCTATCAACACTCTCGAACCTGCCACAAGTGTCAGATTTATACTGATAAGGTGCACGTACCTCTGGTTCCTCTGAATGTCTTGACGGATCCTTGGCCCTTTGCTATGTGGGGGATTGATATGATTGAGGAAATCAAGCCAACAGCTTCCAATGGACACCGCTTCATCTTAGTGGCCATTGACTATTTCACCAAGTGGGCGGAGGCAGCTTCTTTCGCTTCCGTGACCAAGAATGTTGTCGCCCAATTCATCAAGCAGAATCTCATCTGTCGTTATGTATTCCGAAGAGGATCATTACAGACAATGGTACAAACCTGAACAATACTATGATCACTGCTTGTGCGAGCAATTCAAGTTTCAGCATCACAATTCTTCCCCTTACCGACCAAAGATGAATGGTGTTGTCGAAGCCGCGAATAAGAACATTAAAAAGATCATATAGAAAATGACATTCACATACAAATACTGGCATGAGATGCTATCATTCGCTCTCCACAAATATCTTACCACAGCTCGCACATAAACCGGGGCAACACCATATTCTCTGATTTACGGCATGGAAATTGTCTTGCCTATTGAGGTCCAGATCCCCTCTCTGAGAATTATGAAGGATGCAGGTTTGAATGATGATGATTGGATCCAGACTCGACTTGATCAACTAAACTTGATTGATGAGAAAAGGCTTACCGTTGTCTGTCATGGTCAAATGTATCAAAAACGGATGATCAAGGCTTTCAATAAAAAGGTCAGACGACAAGTATATCAAGTTGGAGATCTGGTGATCAAGCGCATCACACTACGGCAAGGTGATCTCAGGGGAAAATGGACTCCTACATGTGAAGGACCATTTGTAATCAAAAACATATTCTCTGGTGGCTCAATGATCTTGATCACCATAGATGGTGATGACCTGCCGCACCCTGCAAACGCAGACATAGTCAAAAGATACTACGCATAAGAGACCCGCTAGGTTGACACACCTAGGCAAAACAAGGGCATCCCGGAGAACCAAAAAGGTTCGGGCAAAAATTAGGGATAAAATAAATAAAAAATGTGTACACCCCGGCAAGTTGAAAACCTGAAAGGGCGACTTGGGCTAAAAAGGGTTTCCTGGTGGACTGAAAACCCAAAAGGGCGGTACAGGAAAAAGTTAGGGAATTAAAGCATATGACTATCTCCCGTTGGATCACCTTACAAACAACCTTTGGCTTTAACCTGCAAAACTTAGAGGTTCTGATCAATTCAATCAACTTCGGACAAGGAAACAAATAGACAAGATGCTCAGAGATACGAAGGCTATAGCAGAATGGGAACCCCATGGGATTATTGCGCATAGCTATCTTTTCTTTGTATCAAAATTTTCATTTTTTTTGCGACGGCATTCTCTTACTAGAATGTTTGTCTCATTGTACAAAATACTTACTCAAAGTTAATACAAAGATATCCCTTTGAAAATGCAAAACTATATGTTTTTTTTTCTTTACTCTTGTGATTTGTTTGCAAAAACGTCCAACGATTCATTTTTGAACATATGCATTTGAATATAATTATTGTTTATAAATAAACAAAATAGAAAGACAATCACTGATGGCATTAAGAGGTAGGGAAATATCTCTATGCTATTTCCATAATCCCCCGCAGTGTGCAGTTTAATCCCCAGCAGAACAGAGCTTCCAGTTATCAATCCCCAGTAGAAGTCGTCAAATTTCTGAGGATTCCCCAATAGGATTTTACAAGCAGTACACGAAATCTCCCTTACAACAAAGTTTATTTCTCCAAGCAGAAATTCATCAACACTTAGACTTCAGAACATGAAGACTTATACTCCATATCCTCAGCAGCAATCAGGGATTTATTTTCCCCAATCCAACAACAGTGTGGCAGATTAGCTTGCATACGCATACATTGCATCCATATATCATAAACATTGATAACACAAATGCATTATACCATGCATTTCATACAACATGACTTTGAATTTTTGCTAACATTTTACCCTTATTAGGATAAGATTAATGAAACGGCTACCATTAACGATGTTCAAAGTCTTCAGATACAGTTCAGATACACTCCGGACACGGATGCCATTCTGATACTCATTCAGATCCAACTTTTAGATACAGTTCAGATACGCTTCATACATGGTTTCCATTCTAATACTCATTAAGATCCAACTTTCAGATACAGTTCAGATTTGCTCTAGACACGGATTCCATTCTGATACTCATTCAGATCTAACTGTCAGATATAGTTCAGATACGCTCCAGACACGGATGCCATTCTGATACTCATTCAGATCCAACTTTCAGATACAGTTCAAATACGCTTCAGACACGGATGCCATTCTGATACTCATTCAGTTTTCAACTTCCAGATACAGTACATATATGCTCAAGACACGATTCCATTCTGATACTCATTCAGAGCCTCTTCCAGATACAGTTCAGATACGCTCCAGACACAGACACCATTCTGATACTCATTTGTTCAGCTTACAAATTACAATTCAACAATCACTCTCGGATGGAATCTACAAGCCCATCTCCAACAACTTTCTATCATCTCTCCAAATGGCATCTTTAAGCCTATTCCCTCTACCATCAAACCGCCTAGTGCAAATTTCTGGGCACTCTAGTGTCCAATCATCTTCCACCTTCGAGTCACGAATGGCAAAACATGCCAATCTAACTCTTCAGGCTTAAGAATATTGAACAAGGGAAGCTGTTGTACCCCAAAATTTGCCCTCTCACTTATCAAAAATTTACTCACAAGATCTCCTTCGGCTTAAGACTGCACTAGGGTTTGATTCAGCTCAAGATACCTCCTTATGCACTGATGACCAAAATTAGGGTTTGAGTTTGCACAAGGACATTTGAACTTTCAATTCCCCATATGACTTTCATGGATCATTATGGATCCCCAATACTACTCATGTCAAGTTTCAATCCTTGGTCAGTCAATTGAGCAGTAGACCTAAAAATCAACTATATTGGGGAAAAATTCAACTGTGGCCAATTTACAGTCAAACTTCATAATTTTTTATCCACATCAACATTTTAAACTCCTATGTATCATTTGATCTATTTTGGACCACAATTCCTCAAAAATTTGATCAAATCTCCCAAAGGGCAAAATGGTCAAAATTAGGGTTTTGACTGAGAAAGGGAAATTTCAGATTTTTGACTTAGCAAATGGTCAATTAGTTTAAGGCATGATCTCAAGAGTCCCAACTGCATCATTTTTACCTAATGACATGGTTCAAAACATTGCAAGTCCATTGGATTGACAGATGAATTTTGCAGTCAACTGATCAAAAGTCAACTGTATATTGAAAAGTCAAACTTTGACTTTTTGGTCAAATTCAAGTGCCAAAGATCAAAATTCATTAAAACATGTCAAAATATGAAACTTATTCATCAAGAAATCAAAAATTCAAGGTTTCATTTTGAAAACTCAAAATTTCTAAACTTAGAAATTTTTAAGTGTTGGAAATTTCATATTTTTTCATAACTTTGAGCCAAATTTTCACCATGATGCAAGATGGTTCAAGAGAAACTTCCAACATGAAAGTTGTAGATCTCCATGAAATCTACAACTTGTATTTACACAACTCCTTCAGAAAATGCTTGGATCTCAAGTTATAATTTTATGAACATGTGGTCATGAAACTAAACACTTAGTGAAATTTTGCCCTAATTTGATCAGGATTTTGACCTAACTTCATGGCGCTTTTTCATATAGTTCCAAGGGGAATATTCAAAATAAATTCAAATATGGGTTTTATAGCACATTGCAAGCTTTCCAAAATGTCAAATAACTCCTTGAGATCATTCTTGAGGAGGGAGAATCGAAGAGATGAAGTTAGGGTTTTGTCACTTGAATTACAAGTCATTTTTGATGAACACGTGAACCAAATCCATGCTATGCTGCATAATTACAAGTCACTTGAATTACAAGTCATAACCTTTTCTTTGCAGGTCTCAAACTTGTTTGCCACTCCATAATTAAATGTTTACACAGTTGTTAGGGCTTTGATCCAAGCAATTGAGCTATTGTCCAAGTTGCATTTCCATTTATGGCACAAAGTTAACAATGACATTCTTGTAAAGCAAGCTTTTTGCATAAAGTTCACATTGAGCCTCTAACTTGTTCCCTATGATCATACTCAATCCACAAAGTCAGAAGCAAGCTTGTTTAAAGCATAACCACTCTATCTTAGCAAGTACACAAGGCAAAGAAACTTGTTTTGTCAAAAAATCACATGTTTAACTTAAACATGTAAATTTGAATTCTGATCAACTAGAGCACTCCAAAATTGTTGCTTATAAATAGAGTCACTATTTGTGAGCTAGGACACGAGCTTGAGCACCCTGAAATACACCAAAACTCTCTCAAATCAGAAATTGCCCAAAAACTCCATTGTTGCACAGTTTCTGACCTTGAACATCAAACTCCCATTTCCCTCGTATGTTTCTTGGCCTTTTAGTTTCTAAAACTTCCTTACATCAAATACAACTCATCCCTATCCTTATTCCAGAACTGTAACACCATTTACCATAACTTCCATAACCAAAAAACAAAGTCTGCAACTTGACTTATCCAAGTCATTTCAGCCACTCTCAACTTGAGCAAACCATTGCATTAGCTTCCTAGGACCTCAAGGAAGCTAACCTGATCATCATCATCACTTGAAACAAGCTCAAACTCCAAACACAATTTCTAGTTTTGAGGTAAGTTTTCTCAACTTGAAACTCTTCATACAGGCATCATCAATAATTTATTTGTGAATAAAACATGTAGACATCATTGCCCTGAAGCTAATCATGTCCTTAGTTTCCATTAATTTTGCTTGAGCTTAGAGAATTTTGAAACTGAAATTTATGAAATTTTTAGGGTTCAGATTAGGGCCATTAAAATTATTGCTTATCTTTTATCTATAGTTTTAATACTTTACATTTCTGGAATCGTAAGAAAATTTGCTACAAGTTTCATGTTTACAGTTTTCATTTTTGATGAGAAATGAGAAAGTTACAGATGGTCTGGCTGGAGGTTGAATATGAAGTCTTCAGGGAGCATTTTGCCTTACATATTTATTATTTTACTTGTATTAACGGATGTATAGCCACTCCTGTGGTAGAAGCGCGCGCCTGTAACCTATGGGACCTGGGTTTGAGCCCCAGTGGTACCCTTTTCATTTTTTACATTTTTATTTTCTGATTTTTGTTAGTTTTTGGCAGGCACTGGGCCCTTTGGGCCTGGCTTGTTATTGTTTTTGCTAACTGACCTCCATATTGACTCTTGGCACCCCCTGGCCCAAGTTACTTATTTATTTATTTATTTCATTTATATTTTCTTAAATATATTTTTTCTAAATACAAAAAAATCATAAAATACAAAAAAATGATATATTTATATTTTGCCTTATTTTATTTTATTTTTCTCATAAAAAATATTTTTATTTATTATACTTTATTTATTTTATTAAATAATCTTGTAAACTTAAATAATATTATGTTTTTATTTATTTATTTTTCACACCATTTAAAATACATTATTTCTAATATAAAAAGGACTAAAAATAATTTATAATGCTATAAATATTTTCAAGATAAAAAATACCAAAAACATTTTTCTTAAACTTATTTCCTTTTAATCAACTAAATAGAATTAGGGTTTTATTCAAAAATATTTTCTTAATAAAATTCAATTTTAATTAATTATTTTCTTCATTTAATTAGGTTAAGACAAAAATCTTTTTTTCATAAAAACCAAACAAAATTCCTTTTCTTTACATTTTGCATCCTTGTACATTTATTCATTTTTATACTTTGTATTTATTTAATTCCTTGTATATTCATACCAATTCAATATGGTTGTAATAGACTAGTTAGGTTTAAATTTTTGCAATCCCCATTTACAAATTATACACCCCCCACAAATATTGTAATAGCGTAGTAACTTTAAATTTCGCAATTTATCGCTTTTATATAGCATGCTAGTAATTATGGTTTGTATGGAAAGACTAAAACCAATATCTAGAAAACCCTAATTCAAGACAAAAACAAGCATGAAAATGATGCACTTGCACACAAACGCCCCTAGGGTTATTCCACTTGGTTGCCTTATACAAAATGGCCATATTACGCATGTAAGGTATCTTAGCAAAAACAAGCAAATACAAGATCATAGTCCCTCGATGACGCTATCTAAGTTGCCTTACAAATGATCTTAGTCCCTAAAAAAGAATTCTAAGATACCTTGCAACATTTCTAATCATGGTTATACGATGACCCACGCCCATCCTGTTTACATCCAAAGATAGGGTTGCTTACCAAATCAATGGTAAGACAACAATGTCAAAGGAAAAGAAAATGAACAAGAAAGACATTTGAGTAGGTAGATTGCTCCTAATTACTTGCTCCATTTCAAAACAAACATCCTTGCTATTTTCAAAACAAACACTTACACTTTCAAACATCTTACAAACTTGAAAACATTTTCAAAAGATCAACATATTTATATACATTCTTACGAACGAGAATCATTACAAAGATTTCCTAAACAATGGCCTCTTTACAAAATACTTTCAAAAACCACACAAAGCACAATTTTAAACAAAAGCAAGTGATCTAGCAAGTAACTAAGAGCCCATGGATAACCATGGATGAAAAGGGTGCTAATACCTTCCCTTTTCATAATCTACCCCTCGAACTCAAGAAATAATCTCAAAGGTTTTTCCTGTGCTTTTTCACCTTTCCTTTAGGATAAAAGAAAAGTCAGTGGCGACTCTTGCTAACTGCAACATTTGCGATCAAACAAAAAACCCTCATGTCAGTTCTCCCACTGTATCACACTTTTACTTCTAATACCGGATGTACAACCACCCCAGTGGTAGAAAGCGTGCACATAAGACATTAGGGCTAAGGGTCATGGGTTCTAGCCCCAGAAGCATCTTTTTTTTAGGTTCATTTGTTGACATTTTTACCCATTTATCTGTCAGACAATATTCCTAGATCAGAACTTCTAGATATCCTTACCCAACAGAATTATCACGTCACTCTCTCAAACAACCAAAACTTATGACTTGCCAGTGATATTAGAAGTTCTAGGTTCCCAGATGCACTAGAGCTTCCAAACTCCTTCAGCAATCAAAACTTCTTGGCTTTCCCTTATTCCCAGCAATCCCAGAATTTAGATACCCGGACCCAGAACTTCTGACCTTCCCCATTTCTGCTAACATGTTATTTCTGATTTTTGGCAGTGCATCAGAGTCAGAGTTTCTGCCTCTTATTTATGTCCCTTTCAGCCACGCGTTGATTCTGACCCCTTTTCCTCTTATTATTTTATTTTATCTTCAATAATCAAAACACCAAAATTATTTTTATAATCACATACTTTGTTTTATCTCTTTCAAAATCAAAGATCAACAATATTTTCTTAAGCAAACTTATTTCGTTTCTTAAACAAAACAAGTCCATTTTACATTTCTTGTACATTATTTCAATATGGTTGTAATAGATAATTAGGACTTTAATTTCTTGCAATCCCCGTTTGTAAATTTGTATATCCATTCCCCTAATGATGTAATAGCATAGTAATTTTACTTTCTGTAATTTATCTCTTTTATATAAATGTTAGTAATTAGGGTTTGTATGGCAAGACTAAAATCAACAATTAGTAAACCCTAATTAAAGATAAATAATGCATGCAAATCAAACACACTTGCACACTTGCACCCCTAGGGTTAACTCCACTTTGTTGCCTTATATAAAATGGTCATGTTATGCATGTGGGATGTCTTAGCAAAAACAATCAAAAATACAAGATCATAGTCCCTCGATGATGCTACAAATGTTGCCTTTCAAAGTGATCTTAGTCCATAAAAAAGAAATGCTAAGATATCTCACAACATTGCTATCATGACTATAAGATGATCCACGCTCGTCCCTTTACATCCAAAGATAAGGCTTCTTACCAAATCTATGATAAGATAGCAATATCAAAGGAAGGAAGAAATGAACAAAGACTTTTGAGTAGGTAGAAATGTTCTTAGTTGCTTGCTCACTTTCAAAACAAACACACACCAAACACTTTCAAACATGAAACATTTTCAAAAGTCCAATACCTTTGTATATGTTCTTACAAAATGAGAACCATTACAAATTTTGCCAAACGAAGGCGCCTTTTCCAAAATTCTTTCAAAAACCACCACAAAGCATACTTTCAAACAAAAGCAAGTGATCTAGCAAGAAACTAAGAGCCCATAGATAACTATGGATGAAAAGGATGCTAACACCTTCCCTTTTCATAATCTACCTCCCCCCCCCCCCCGAACTCAAGAAATAATCTCAAAGGTATTTCCTGTTCTTTTCCACCTTTCCTTTTGGATAAAAGAAAAGTCGGCGGTGAGTCTTGCTAACCGCAACATTTGCAATCAAATGCAAAACGTCCCAAGTCAGTTCTCCCACCGTATCACACTATATATGACTTAGAGTTAGCAGTTGTGGTGTTTGTGTTGAAGATTTGGAGACCTTATCTTTTCGGCTCTAAATTTGAAGTGTTCAGTGATCATAAGAGGCCAAAATACTTGTTTTACCAAAAGGAGTTGAATATGAGACATAGAAGATGATTTGAGTTGTTGAAGGATTATGAATTTGATTTGAATTACCATATTGGTAAAGTAAATGTAGTTGTCGATGCATTGAGTAGAAAATCGTTTCACATGTCAATACTTATGGTGCAAGAGATGGAGATGGTCGAATAATTTAGAGATATGAGCTTAGTATGTGAAGAGACTCCTGATAGTGTAAAGTTGGGGATGTTGAAGTTGACTAGTGGTATAATAGAAGAAATCCAAGAAGGTCAGAAATATGATTTGAAGTTGGGGATGTTGAAGCTGACTAGTGGTATAATAGAAGAAATCTGAGAAGGTCAGAAATATGATTTAAAGTTGGTTGACTAGTTTGCCTTGATTAACCAAGGTAATGAAGGTGAGTTCAAATTTTATGATAATGGTGTGATGAAGTTCGAAAATAGAGTGTGTGTTCTGGATATTCCAGAACTTAAGTGAAGTATCCTCGAAGAAGGACATCAAAACGGGTTAAGTATTTATCCCGGTGCTACAAAGATGTATCAAGACTTGAAGAAGTTATTTTAGTGGCCTGATATGAAGAAGGAGATCACTAAGTTTGTTTATGCTTGTTTGACTTGTCAGAAGTCGAAGATTGAACATCAGAAGCTTATGGGTCTTATGTAACCTTTGAGTATTCCATAGTGGAAATGGGATAGTGTCTCAATGGATTTCGTGTCGGGTTTACCGGAGATTGATAAAGGTAATGATTTAATTTGGGTGATAGTGGATAGGTTGACTAAGTCGGCTCATTTCTTACCGATGAAGATTCATCATCCTATGGAGAAGCTAGTCGATATGTATATTGACGAGATTGTGAAATTGCTTGGAATACCTTCGAGTATCGTGTCCGATAGAGATCTGAGGTTTATGTCGAAATTCTGGGAAGGTTTGCATAATGATTTTGGTACTAAGTTAAAGTCGAGTTCTGCATATCATCCACAGACAAACGGTCATACAGAGAGGATTATTCAGTCTTTGAAGGATTTGTTGAGGGCTTGTGTGCTAGAGGAATATTATTCCATCAACACTCTTCCTTCACCCTTATGCTTCTACACTTTTAGGCATATACCCTAAAAACCTCATTTTCTATAAATTCTAAGGAATTACTCCTAGCCAAGGGAATCATACACACCACAATGCTCACCAATGCATGTAAATATACAACATCACATAATTAATTTATTAAAATTAATTCAAACAAAAATTGAGGTGTTATAGATGACATGAAAGCTTCATCGTGAAAAGCGTTATTTGCTGTAGTGAACCTTGGGAAGCACAACCTCATATATCATGGATAGAAGCCATGTGAAGGGAGCTTGATTTTGGACAATCCAAGATTCATACTCTTCCAATTGAATGTTAGCCAAGTGATCTTCATTTCTCTTGAAAATCATAGGATTTTGGAGATTTGCAATGAACCTGTGAAGCTTGTGCGATAGGATGACGCCTTCAACCTGTTTGAAATTCTGGTACTTGTAACACATACAACCAAAATTTTCTTAACAACTGAAGATATCGAGACAGGTGTTATAACATCTGGTAATAAACCAGATAAATCAAGCTGATATAAGACAAAAAATAAGACTACAAAAAGATAAATAACACATGAAGATGATAACCCATTTCGGTGCAACGTCCCCTACTCTGGGGGATACCAAGCCAGGAAGGAAGTCAACTATTAGTAATATTAGTTCAAATCTAAACTCCCCTGTTTACAACTTATCGCCTAATCCCCACCCAATTCTACTTCTACCTAGGTCCTCCCTAGATATGAGAAATGGTCATCCCTCTTCCAATCACTACAGTGGTAAAAGACCTATCCCAGTCACATGGGTTGTCTATAAATACAACTCAAATTAGAAGACCATTATTCCATTACAATAACTCAAACTCTTGCTTAAAATCTTCGAGCGAGAACAACACTTAACTCATTTCCTAAAGGCTTCTAAATGAGGACAATAACTTGACTAACAGTCAAGTAACAATCAGTCGATCACATAGTATCAGAAGATACATGGGTGACTTACAAACTACATAAGAGACTCTCAAAACCTAAGACTTATGTTTCCCCTAATTTTACAATTGTTGAAAAAATTAAATTACATTAGGTTAGGATTATCCTTTAAATACACCTTTGTAGTCTATGGGATTCGATATTCTGAGTTTAGAAGTTTCTTGACCCACAAGTTGAGTGATGTACCTTTTGTGCAACCAATCTCCTTAAATCTTGGAACAAACCAATACATAGTTTCATAATTTGTCTTCATGGCCCAAATCAGTATCTTCTGTACAATTGTAGATGTAATCTATTCCAAAGAAAATCTTCAAGACCTGCGAGAATATTTGAGAAGAATCCTGAAAGAAATCTCCCAAATAAAAACAAATTTGTGAAGGTTTAAAACAGTAGCACCTTGCCTGCTACACCAGAATATGATGTTGTGACATCCTGTTTGACATCTGGTCAGAAACCATGTTTTAGAAAAATGTTGCCAATTCCCTAAAACCATGGTACTAACATTGTTGATTACAGAGGAGAAATTTGTTCTCCTAAAGTTTGATGGAGAGTTTCAGTCCAAAGATAGCTTGATCAAACGAATTTGGGAACTGATGTGGTTGTAATAGCTTTGTGTGAGGTGGAATCTGTGAATCTTGTTCTACGTTCATTATGGAAGACTCTTCTTTGAAGTGTAGAAAAAATCAATGATGCGAGAATGAGTTTCTATAAAAATTGATGCATTCATTAGGTTTTAGTTTCTCTGAAGCTCAGTGTTTAGTACATGATGAAGATGATGAAGTACATGGAGGAAGAAGTGATGGATCATACGCGATTGATACCATATTGAAGTATAAATTGCTATGCGTATTTCTCATTCATCATCATAATAGAAACAGTTACATGAATCCTTTTTATATGGGCAAGAGTAAGTCTGTTACATAGCCTAATAGAAGATACATCTAGTGTAAATACCTCACACAACCAACAACATTATAGAGTTAAAGAGTAGAATAACCAAAGTTTAAGTATTAATACATTTATATCTAATAAATTGTGAGATTTGAAACTAATATGCACAACCTTAAATGACAATTTTTTTAAAACATTGAGTCAAAAAACATAATAGAGTGTGTCCTAAATATATGAAGTAAGACTAAGGCTATTTTTGGTAAGTTGATATGACAATTTAAATCTGTTTGGTAATGGTCTTTTTATCACGAGCTTATATCTTATTTTTCAAGCTTATCGATAGAGAAATTTAAGGAGTTCATGCAATTGATTTTTAATAGATAGTAGATGACCTTTCAATTCTGTTATTATCTAATTTTTGTTATATCTTGTTAGTCTAACATAATATTACCACATAAATGCACCTATAGATTATTGTTGTTTTAGACCGTTGTTTTTAAGTCAAGTGTAACGAGTTTACATAGTGGTAGTTAATGTCACGACAAAGTGCATATTTTGTATATCCAGTTCTTTATCACATGCTTGAATACAAAAGAAATAATAATGTTTTGCCCTATGCTGAACTCATTACCAAAATCCTCCAAAATACCAGCTACCCTTTTGGAGAAGAAGAACTTATTTTTTAGCATATAAAGATAGGATAACCTGCAATAAGCAGAATGGGTTTTACAATTCAACAAAGGGAATTTGTTGCCCAATAATCAATAAGGAGGGAAACAAGAAATAATCCTCCATCTAGCTCCAACACCAACATATTTGAAGAGAAAATAAAAATGAATGAAAAACTAAACTATCCAATCAAGAAAATGGCTAGGAAAAATACTATATCTCCACTTGCCTCTAGCGAAGATGATGATGAGGTGAACTAAAAAGTTGTTATGCTTTTATTTCCTTCTTGTTTGTTTCTTAAAGTTCTTTTCTTGTTGAAATGCATTTTCCTTCAAATAATATAAGTGTGTTTTTGATATCTCTATATTTGTTATACAAAAATTAATAATGACTATGCTTAAAACAAAGAATAGATTATGCAACCTTGTTTTGATACCCTTATTAGGCACACCATTATACATCTTGAAAAATGTTGTGTGTCATACTTAAAAGGTGTCTTAGGAAACCTTGTCTTCCACCAAGTATGACACTTTTTATGCCATGATTAGAATAATCTTACTAGGCACATGAAAAGATTGAAATAAACCTGAAAAAAGGCTTATACATGTTTTAGGGAACCTTATATGTATGTATCATCTAGAGCAATATTTCTTACACGCATGCTTTATGATACTTCTTCACCATGTCATATTATATCTTCCATATATAAGTGTTTTATATCTTACACATATGACATGACTAAAGTTTGGGAATCCTCATTTAGGAAAAATAGGTTGTTTCTTAATAAGTATAATACTTCCCTCATTTTACCATGATAAAAAAATCTTACTTTAAATAAAGAGATATATCACATGCATGCATATAAGTGTATGCAACAAATTTTTGCGTATGATAAATACCTTATGCCATGTCTAAACAATGTTTAGAAAACATTGCTTTAAACATATTTTATTTTCAAGAGTGATTTTATCTATATACATGCTTCTTTATATGACATGATAACATCTTTGCCATGCATAAATGTATATCATTACTACTTGATCTTGCATAGCTCAACAGTTATGATATGATTGTTCAAAAAGTATGTCACATGATATATCCTTGTCGTAATGTTTGATAAAATTCCTTATGCCATTATTTTCCATGATATTTTGTGTTATAGAACATAAGTGTATATTTACATCTTTTACCCGCCTTTTTGATTTCGATGAAGGGGGAGAAGTATACTCTCAGAGGGAGGGTATGTACTCTGTCTAACTCAGGGGGAGTATTATCACTCCAAAGTATATTACTTTGTTTCTTTTACAACCTCTCCTAAGAGATGTGTTGTCATCATAAAAAAGTAAGAATGTGGAACCTTGTTTTGCAAGTAATAGGTGTTGTTTTCATGATGACAACTATAAAGGTCATTTAACATGACAAAGATGTAACATGATGACAACTTTGAATAATATAATATATAATAAGCATGATAAGGATGAAACATGTGACAATCGTAGAAAGATTAGACAAGATGACAACCAACATCATAAATATAGTCAGCATAATAAATATGCAACCATTAAGAAATTCAACCAATGTACTTAAGTAGTCAAAGATGCAAGCCATGAGTTTGATAAGGATTTTCAATGGTTCAGACATAGACAAAGTTTCATCAACAAAGTCTCAGACAAAGTAAAACAAACAAATATTACATCAAAAGCCTTAAAATAAAGCTCAAAGTAAGTGTCACAACAAAAGAATATATCAGACAAGGCTTAATAGAGTTAATCTCCCAATTTAGTAAGTGAGGAAAACTTTTGTAAAAGAAAAAGTTCTTTCTTTGTAGAAGTTGATAGCTATAAGCATACACACACTTAAAACCTTTTTAAAATGCTTTGAAACTAATAAACCTTAAGAAGTATATATAGAAGTTGCATAGAAAGTGACAGGAGCATTCAAAATGCCAGAAATATTTTTTGACCAAAACTAATCGATTAGAACAAAGTGTCAATCAATTGGATTGGCGTGTTTTTGAGGAACAAGGAAATTTGAATGCACTCAAACGGTTAGCAACGACTATATATCACTTCTTACCTATTTTGGAAATCATATCCGTTACATTTAAATAAGTTAATCGATTGAGTCAGTCAATTAACAACTGTCATTTTTAGTTTAATGTTATTTCCTCTTTTGGAGGATTTCAAGCCTGTAAATAGAGGTCTTATTCCTCATTTTAAAACATCTAAAAATCTAATTGTGTATTGACACACACACAAACATACACACACACACACACACACCCTCTCTCTCTAAGTTTTCATTTTTCACTTTTTCTCACTGGTTCTTAAAGCCAAATGATTTTGTAAGGAAAGATATTTTGTGAGTGAAGTGTCCATGTAATTCTAGATGGGTAGCATTGTATAAGTTCTCCAAAATATTTTTTATGCATCTTGGATAAACATAGCTCATTTAGGGATAGAATATGTGGTTAGAATTTAAACTCGTTAAAATCTTTGGTTGGGGATTGTGTGATTAGTTCCTATGTTTATTTAGGTTGAAAGTCGTTAACATTGATGAACTTCTCTTTAGGATTTTAGAAATACTTGTTCATTTTAAGGTTGAAGATTATAAATATTGATGAACTTGCCATTAGATTCATGGTTATCCCGTTTAAAATCATAGGTTAGAAGATCAGCCTATTAAAATCTTAAGAGGTTAATGGTTATTCTGTTAAACCATATTGAGCTCAGTTATTTTATGGAGAGAAGATTTATCACTTAAATCTACAGTTGGGAAAGAAGCTTTTCCACTTCAATCTCAGTAATTTCCATGGAGAAGATGCAAACGATCCTATCTTCTGTCTTGTATTATCATGGTTGTAGGACAACCACCATTTCCTTATATAACGGGTTTCATGAGCTTCACCTACTAAAAATTCTCAAGTATATAATGGAAACTCTCAGAATCTGTTCTTGGGGAGACGAGCGGGTATTTTATTTTTTACCGAACCTCTATAACTCTTAGTGTTTTTATTCTTCCCTTAACTCTTTTACTTTCCGCACTTTATTTTTATATTCTGCTGCTTAGAAATATGAAAATATTTTCAAACTCTGATTTTAATCTCGAAAAGTTTTCAAAACCATGTTTTTCCAAACCAAACAATTCACCCTCTATTGTGTGTGAAGTCTCAATTCCAACAACATGCACCCAAAAGTATTTTGGTAACAAAGGTAAAAACCTAACTTGTTTTGCAGACATGCTTTGCAACTTCGAGGGATTAATTGTAAATTAGGAAAAGTTGTGCAAGGAATTATTTTGAGAGTTCCACCAAAATATGGTTTTAATGATCTTAAGGGTTTCTTGATGGTTAAGGAACTCTTCGAAAAGTTTTGTTATTCCACTTAATCAATATTAAAGATATGTGAACCAACTCTAGTATCAAGTGATTCAAGAGATGGAAAATCAACGATGTGGCATCATTTTCTTCAATATGGGTCTTCCCATATCTTATTGAGACATTTGAGGTAAAACATTTGAAAATGAATAAAATTTAGAAAAACTGATTAATTCTCTAGCAAGTGGTTATTCATGTGTTTAGTAAACCTTTTTGTTAAAGCCTAGATAAAGGACTTAATTATTGGTGTACCAGAGGAGATGTTCCCATCCTTGGTGAAGATATTCTAATCCAACCTCTAGTATAAAGATGTAATAATCACTTCGGAGGTTCATAAGCATCTCATCTCCTTAAATTTGGAAGAATTTGTTGAAATATGTGATCCTCCATACACTAGCTCTCTCAACAAGCCATAAGCTTTAAAAATAGTTCATGAGTATAATTTTGTTAATGTCGTTCTCTCCTTCTTGCTTTCAGATAATGGAATTCCTACTCCTTTCACTAAGGGCTTTATGCACCCAAACATCTGTGTCATTCATTATGTGGATACACAAATCCTTATTCCATGCAAGCACAATATTGGACAAGTGTCTAAGACCGATTTGGCTTTAACTTGGGTGATGGAAAACCTAGTTGAAATAAATTTGGAAAGGGTCATATTTGTCACATGATGAAATGTCATAGAAAAGGGTTTTTATGGTTGTTGTAATACAGTAGGAGAACTGACTTGTTTGTTTTGCGTTTGATTGCAATTGTTGTGGATAGCAAGAGTCGTCGCCGACTTTTCTTTTATCCAATAAGGAAAGGGTGAAAAGAACATGAAAGACCTTTGAGATATTTTCTTGAGTTCAGGGGGTAGATTATGAAAAGGGAAGGTGTTAGCACCCTTTTCATCCATAGTTATCTATGGGCTCTTGGTTGCTTGCTAGATCACTTTTGAATTGCTTTGTTTGAAATGTGTTTGTGGTGGGTTTTGAAAGTATTTTTGAAAAGCGCCTTCGTTTAGGAAAACTTTAAAATGATTCTCGTCTCTATAAGAATGCATACAAAGTGTTGGAATTTTTGAAAATATTTCATGTTCCGAAAGTGTTTGGTGTGTTTGAAAAGATATTTGTTTTTTTAAGATGGATTGTGAGCAAGCAACTAAGAACTTTCTACCTACTCAAAAGTCTTTTGTTCATTTCTTCCTTCCTTTGATATTTCTATCTTACCATTGATTGGTAAGAAGCCTTATCTTTGGATGTAAAGGGACGGGCTTGGGTCATCGTACAGTCATGAATAGCAATGTTGTGAGTTATCTTAGAATTTCTCTTAAGGGACTAAGATCATTTATAAGGCAACATTCGAAGTGTCATCGAGGGACTATGATCTTGTATTTTTTGATTGTTTTTGCTAAGTCGTCTCACATGCATAACATGACCATTTTTCATAAGACAAAAAGTGGAGTTAACCCTAGAGGTGCAAGTGTGCAAAGTGTTTGTTTTTCATGCTTGATTTATCTTGGATTAGGTTTTCTAAGCATTGATTTTATCTTTCCATACAAACCCTAACTTACTAGCATTGATATGAAAGCGGTAAATTGCGGAAAGTAAATTTACTACACTATTACATCATTTGGGGAGGGGGATACAAATTTACAAATGGGAATTGCAAGAAATTAAACCCTAATTATCTATTACAACCACATTGAATTTGTACAAGAAATGACATGAATATTATGTACAAAGAATATAAAAAGAAATGGATTTTGCTTTGGATTTTTGTTATGAAAATTGTTTTGACCTAATTAAGCTAAAGGGACGTGATTAATAAAAAAATAGGAAAATTAATCCTAAGTTAAAAGGAAAACAAATTAATCAAAAAATCATTTTTTAGGGTTTTTTATGGAAGGCTTTTGGTTAATTAAAATAAATATGAAAATAAAATATTTTTTGTGATATTTTTATATATTCATAAAATAGACATTGTAAATAATTAGTGTGCAAAAAAATCAACTCAAAAGAAGTTGTTTTGATTGGTTGGAAAAAAATGTTGAAGTTTGTTAAAAAATGAAAAATAAACAAGTGATAAAAAATTGTTTTGGTCCTGCCAAGGTTTGAACCCAGGTTCTCCACACCTTTCATTAAGAAAAGCCAACACTCAATATGTTATGAACCTACAGGTTAGTTTGGAAAAAATGGCAAAATAAATACAAAAGTCTCACTGGGGCTCGAACCCAGGACTTTCTACATGGCAAGGCTTTAGCGCGCGCTGTTTGTACCACTGGGGTGGTCTGTTTCATCTGTTAGTTATACAACTTGCATTAAATATAAAATGAACTCATTTCTGAAAATTTGAACATGGCTTCATCTTCTTCCTTCGCGCGCGCATGGGTGCATAACTCCATTGTTAAGCTTCTAAAAGCTTCATTTCTCAGTCAAATCGAAAAATGTAAACATCAAAATTGCCTAAAATTTGAATATGAATCCAACTTTGTAATTTTTGAAAGCTATGGGTCAGAGGTTAGCATGAATTTTGTTTGGTACCAAAATCAAAACCTAACTGGTCAGAGTTGAAATTTTCAAAGTACAAGCAAAGATAATAAAAACTATGGACATGTCATCTTCCTAGACATGATATCTACATCTTTTCTTCATAATGTATATACAAATGATGCTTGAATGGAGAGTTCCAAGTTTGAAAAAAAACTTACCTCTTGAAGTGAAATTCGAAGGACTTCTACACGAATTCCATAAATGGTTTGATGATGGATTAAGCTTGCCTGAACTTCCCTGAAGCTAGTGGGATCACTAATTTTCTTTGAAATCCAGAAGGATTTTGGAGTTGGCTCTTCAAAGTCAGAAATGGCAAACAATGTGGCTTTCAATGCAGATTTTGAGTTCAAGGAGTTTTGAGAAGTTTTGGGAGTGTTCTAAGGCTGGTGTATGGAAGCTTAGTGAATCGAAAGTACAAAAAATGAACTGAGGGATTTGAGATTTTGTGTGTAATGTTAGAATGTGCCAAGTTTTGTGCTTGTGTGCAGGTTTTGAGTTATTGAGAGTTTGGGAGTGTTTGAGGATTTTTCAACACACAAGAATCTGGCCCCCTTAGCTTGCAAATGTTCTATCCATTTATAGAGAAAAGGTTTGGGAAGTTGAAGTAATAAGATTTGCAAGATAACAAATCATGGTTTGGTTGGAATGCAAATATCAAGTTATGTCAAGTTTTCCATGATCCCAAGATGAAGTACCAAAGTTGTTGGTATAGAGAGACTACTTTCTATGATTTATGGTGGAGTACAACCAGAAGTAAGCAAGGTATGGGCTCAAGACAAATTTTGTACTAAAAAGCTTTCTTTATTGAAAGATCTTTTTGACAATGGCTTAATAACTCGGGTAATAGCTCAAGAGTGGGTGTAAGCATTAAATTATGATGAGATTTGCAAGCAAGAAGGCCTGCAACACAAGATTATGCAGCATGGCCTAAGGGTTTAGAGGTGGATCGAAGCAGGTTGCTCGAAGGAAGCCATTGCCCAGTCAAAGCTTGTGGATCGAAACAGGTTGCTCAAATGAAACCATTACCCAGTTGAATATGGATCAAAGCATGTTGCTTGAAGGAAGTCATTGCCCAGTCGAAGCTTGTGGATTGAAGCAGGTTGCTCAAAGGATGCCATTTCCAAGTCGAAACTTGTGGATCGAAGCAGGTTACTCGAAGGAAGCCATTTCCCAGTCGAAGCTTGTGGATCCAAGCAAGCATGCTATTCTTTGACTTGTCAAAATCTAACCACCACTCCTTTTTGATCAGTTATGTGGTTCGAACAGCCTGAACTAGATTTTGAATTCAACATAGTTATCTGCTTTGCCCTTTCGACAGTTTCCTCTACCTCCTTTTGAGGATTCATAAGTTCCATCTTCGACCTGATGCTTGAGAGCCCAATATGATCCATGGAAACTATATGAGACATTAA
Organism: Vicia faba; assembly: GCA_948472305.1. Classification (NCBI taxonomy): domain Eukaryota; kingdom Viridiplantae; phylum Streptophyta; class Magnoliopsida; order Fabales; family Fabaceae; genus Vicia; species Vicia faba. The sequence continues at coordinate 86,450 of CATIWC010002601.1, read as the reverse complement.
AAGTCCAATTGTGCTTGTGCAAACTCAAACCCTAGTTTTGAGTCATCAGTGTTTGAGGAGGTATCTTGAGATGATCAAACCTTGTGCAGTCTTGAATCAATATAGATCTTATGAGAAAATTCTTGAGAAACGAGAGGGAAAATTTTGGGGTACAATAGCTGCCCCTGTTCAATCTTCTTGAACCTGAAGAGTGAAAATGTCGAATCTGCCTTTCGTGACTTGAAGGTGAAAGATGATTGTACACTAAAGTGCCTAGAAATTTGCACTCGATGATGTATTGATTTGAATGGGCTTATAGATGCCATTTGGAGAAGTGATGAAGAGCTAGAAGGAGATGGGTTTATAGATGCCATCCAAAGTGACTGTTAGTAAGTATAAAGCATGACTGCGACGTATAATGAAGGAATCTTTGACGAGTACTAATTCGAAAGATAATGAAGGAATCTTATGACTACTACTTCAACCGGTAATTAAGGGATCTGACGACTACTACTTCAACAGGTAATGAAGGAATCTGACGACTACTACTTCAACAGGTAATGAAGGAATCTGACGACTACTACTTCAACATATAATGAAGGAATCTAACGACTACTACTTCAACAGGTAATGAAGGAATCTGACGACTACTACTTCAAAGGGTAATGAAGGAATCTAACGACTACTACTTCAACAGGTACTGAAGGAATCTGACGACTACTACTTCAACAGGTAATGAAGGAATCTGACGACTACTACTTCAATAGATAATGAGGGAATCTGACGACTACTAATTCAACAGGTAATGAAGGAATCTTGGACAACTACTACTTCAACAGGTAATGAAGGAATATGAAGACTACTACTTCAATAGGTAATGAAGGAATCTGACGACTACTACTTCAATAAGTAATGAAGGAATCTGACGACTACTACTTCAATAGGTAATGAAGGAATCTGACGACTACTACTTCAACAGGTAATGAAGGAATCTTACAGCTACTACTTCAACAGGTAATGAAGGAATCTGACAACTACTACTTCAATAGGTAATGAAGGAATCTTGGACGACTACTACTTCAACAGGTAATGAAGGAATCTGATGACTACTACTTCAATAGGTAAGGAAGGAATCTGCCGACTACTACTTCAACTGGTAATGAAGGAATCTGATGACTACTACTTCAACATGTAATGAAGGAATATTTGACGACTACTACATCAACAGATAATGAAGGAATCTGACGACTACTACTTCAACAGGTAATGAAGGAATCTGAAGACTACTACTTCTATAAGTATTAGAAAAAATCCAAGCTTGGTATTGTCTCGGAGAAGTTTATAGATAGTTGATGACGTTTATCTGTTGATTGATCTTTTCCTGAAAAGGTAAAGAGTTAGTTGTATGCAATGTCATAATGCATACATTGCATAATGATGTTCTCAAAATAAAAGAGATTGTGTTTATATGCGCTTTGTATGCATATGTCATGATGTGTGAATGTGTAATGTTATTGAAATGTATCTATGTTTGGGAAAATAAATCCCTGACAACTGCTGGGGAGCCTTGGGAAGTTAAATCCCGGACTGTTGTTAGAGATGAAGAGTATGCACATATTCAGACCTTGTTTTAGAATGTTTCTGCCGGGGATTCCTATTTTGTTGTTTGAGGAGAACTCCACTGGGGAATGTTGACTTTTCTTGAGAAGACTCTGTGGAGAGTGTTGATCTCTGCTTGGGAAAAAGTTCAGGATTTCTAGTTGTCTGTTGCTCTAGTGGGGAATTATCTCTTGAAAGTTGGTTGTTATCTGGTCAGATTCTAGGCTTCACAACGACTTGTTGGGGATAAAGAAGCTAGATATTACCTGGTCGGATCCAGGATTTGAAGCAACTCACTGGAATAGTGGAAAACTCTATTGGGGGAGAAGGAGTTTTGATAGTGATCTGTAAGAATTAAATTGTTATCTGGTCGGGTCCAGGTTTCAATAACTCGAACTGTTAACTGGTTAGGTCCAGGCTTTACAACAAATTTCAGAGATAGAAATGATTTTGTCAACGACTTCATTGGGGATTAGGGGTTACGGTCCCTTGGTTTGTAATAGTTTGAGAGGAAAACTCAAACTGGGGAATCTGTAGTTTGTTGGGGAAATAAACTCTGTTGAAGATAATATTTTAACGACCTGTTGGGGGAGTGTTTTCTTTTGGAAGAACTCCTCGAGGATTCTTCTTAAGACCAACTCAGTTGGGGAGAGGTTTTCCAGAGATTGAAACTCTGGATGGGGATTGCATGGACCCAACTTTGTGGGGATATCCATGAATTTGGCCTTGTGGGGTTTGTACCCTTATCCGTGAAGATGATTCTGTGGGGATAACCTTATAGAGGTGGCTCTGGCGACTTCAACGGGGATCACCTTATGAAAGGGACTTTGTGGGGATTTGCCACTGTCCATAGTATTAAGTGTTCTAGCACTGTCAGAAAATGTGTGCTTGGTCATATGTGGCCCTTTGCTGGAATTCATGTTCAATGCCCCAAGTGATTCAGATGCAGACCTGACCCTGGTTATTCAGCACTTCTTGAGAGATTTCTTTGAATCTCGACTTGACTGCCACAGATGAGTTGGACAATAACATGTCATGCCGCCTTTATTATGGGAGATTTGTCATTGTAAGTGTCTTCCCATTTGAAGTGATTCTATTTCTAGAGAGAATTTCCATTCATTGGATATTCGTCGTGCAAATTTCTCTGTTTGTCAAACAATTATCCATATGCAAACAACGGTACACAATGCAAAGTTTATGTTTGTCTTGAAGTTTTGAAAATGCATTTTTAGCAAATAAAAGAATTTTGTAAGAAAATGAATTCGACTCAGGATTTACCGTAAGCCTTGCAAGAGTCAGGATACCTTTTGTAACAGTATGCTTTCAAACTAACTCATGCTTCAATTAGGACTCTTAAGGGGGTGTAACATGGCCTGGTTCATGGTTTAAGAAACAAAGGATAAGGCTCAAAGTTTATTTGTACCCAACCCATTCTCCATGATGTTCTACAGTCATATAGTCAGTTAATTGCGCGTTTGGATTCCTATTAAATATGGAATGATATTTTGGTGATGGTTCAGATAAGTTAAGTTTATTGGAGAAGGAAGTCATTTTTTGGAACATTTTTTGTTGTCGAGGATTTATAGCGACCTCTTTTTGATTTATTATCCCTAATTTTTGCCTGACTGCTCTTGTTTTGAGATTACAGCCAGCGGGATGCCCTAGTTTTTTCTTAAGTCTCCTTCATAGGTTTTGACTTAGTGGGCTTTTTATTTTGAGAGATAATGACTGCCTATTTTACGGGGAACCATCACTGTCTTTTGATTAAGAAAGATGTTTTTGATGTCATTCGTTATGTATGAAGTGAAAGCTTGCGACTGAACGCACATTTGAATTAACTGAGAAACTACCCTGCCCCAGGTTTTGATTAAAGGTTTCAATTTGTGTGAAAAAGAAAACTCCTACTTCTTTGGCTCAAAGGGGTTGACTAGCGATTATCTTCCTTATAACTCCATTGTTTAGGAATTAAAAAAAACACATGTACATCGTTAGCAAGGTCTGTCTAAAAGCATACTATATGAGATAATGGCATTGTTTTTGTCATCCTCCCTCTAAAGGCTTACAACTTGTAATCCAGAGTTGAATATCATACAAAAAGAAGTAAAAGTATAGTTTCAGTATAGTGAAAATGAATGGATTAATTCAAGAGAAACATATGTAATGCATTAATGAAAGTAACCAAAGTCTGACATGAAGATAAGTGTTTAAGCAAACAAAGAAATTACAACTGAAAATTCAAAATGAACTGAGCGCTCTCAATGATTTGGCATGGGAGCAATGATTATGTTGGGAGTTGCTGGAGGGTCGAATTCAATTGTCTTGTTATCAATTAGGTCTTGTATTTTATTCTTTAGAGTCCAACAATCACTAGTATCGTGTCCGGGGCTATTTGAATGGTAAGCACATTTGGCATTGGGGTTTGTTGCACCCTAAATTTTCCCTCTCATTTCTCAAGGAGTCACCCTGGATCCTCAAGTTTTATTTCATCAGGTCTCCAGGCCTTGAATTACCAACTTTTCCAAGCAGACCATTCACAAAGGCAAAATAGTCATTTACACACTAAGAAGTCTAACTTTGACTTTTGGATCAAAATCAAATCTCAAAAATCATATTTCATCAAGACATGTTGGAATATAAAGTTTGCTTCATCAAGAGTTTCAAAAGTCAAATTTTACTTTGCAAAAGTCAAATTCTAAATACTTAGAAATTTTTCTAAGTATTTAAGAAATATGACAATTTCAGAGCTTCTGAGCCAGTGTTCACATTCAGCAAATTCTGGGTATTCTCAAGACAGAGTTTGGTCAGAACTTCTGGGCCAGTGTTCACAAAGGTTCAGTCAGAGTTTGCAAAGGTTAAAACAAAGAGGGTAACAAAGCTTGTTGTAAAGTATATTATAAGTTCTGAAGGATCCTTCAGAACACGCTGAAATCAGAAGATACAAAGATCAGAGGTTGGATGTTACGCTGAAGCAGAACTTCTGATCCTGAGTTAAGCAAGGACAGAGTTTCATATGGGAACCCATTTAATGCTCACAACCACTTGTGAAGCCTTAATCCAAGGGATTCAAACCCCGTGTACCCCTACTATCTTGGGAAGACAAACTTCGGTGCAAAAGTATGCTAGACCAATGCGCTGCTTCTACTTTTCCTTAATTCATGCTGCCAGATCCAATTGAGGCGCTGTTAACCATCCAACTTGAATGCATTGAACCCCACTTGTTTAAGCTTACTTCAAGAATAAGTCAGCATCTAGCATATGATGTTGGTGCCACTTGACCGCCCCAACTGCAAAACGTTGCCTATAAATAGAACACCATTTGCCCACTGAAGGAGGCCAGAAAAATTTGTGAAAGAAGCGAGAGAATTGAGAAAGAAAGCTTTGAATCACTGCAAAATTCCAAGAACCCAGGAAACTATAAACACAAAAATACCAAAATATTAGCATTGATTCCTTACATTCAAACTCTATTTCTTCCTCAAGTGTTCTTTATTAAAGCCATCCCAAACTCTGTAATCAAACAGTAACACATTCTCCTCCAAAATCCATTTCAAAAGGATCAGAGCTTCACCCCTTGGCTGTCCCAGAAGTTGTAAACTTCCATCATGCTGAGTACGTGAAGAAGTTACTCAGAACATCACCAGAATTCAAGACCAACCTCCCGTTCATAGAATTCTTTCCAGCTGCAAGGTAAGTTTTCTGCTGACTCTCATCATAATTGATTAAGCATTGTCAGATTTTGCATATTTAGCACAATGTAGATATTCTGATTCTGAGGATGTACATATTCTGAAAATTCATGCATGTGCTTGCCTAAGTAGAAGAGATCCCTATTCAGAATTTCATAAAGAAATTAGGACTCAGAATTAGAATTAACAAATACATGTTGCTTCTGATTTGTGCTTCTGATATTCCATGAAATTTGTCACAATTATTATGTATGCAACTTCTGTTCTGTAAGAAATGACTAAGTTGCAGATGTTCTGATTGACATGGAGAGAGGCAAAGTTCTGACAGTTGCGTCAGAACTTCTGAAAACTTCTGAGTTCCCAGAAGATCCAGAACTTCTGAACTTCCATATTTTTGCTAACCTGTTTCTGTTTGTGCAGCAGGTCAGAGTCAGAACTTCTGACCTCTTCTATTTTTAGCATTTTGCACTGATTATGTTTCTTTTCCCTTTTTTATTTTGCCATCATATTATATTATATTTTTAATCAAAAAACACCAAAAATATTTTACATTTGCATGATATATTTTCTTTTAAATATAAAAAAGACAAAAAAAATTTCTTAAACAAAAGTTATTTTCCTTTTTTAAACAAACAAACATTTTACATTTCCTGTACATTCTTATCTATTTCAATGTGGTTGTAATAATAACCCATAATTTTAACTTGCAACCCCCATTCATAAATATGTACCCCCACCCCCCTAAATATTGTAATAGCGTAGGACTTTACATTTCCGCACTGTTATTTATTTCAATATATCCTAGTAATTAGGGTGTGTATGACAAGATATGAAAATTGACAAATAGATCACCCTAATCAAGACAAATTACGCATGCAATCAAACACACTATTCACACATGCACCCTTAAAGTTAACTCCACTCGTTGCCTTCTAAAAAAGGCCATGTTATGCATGTGGGAGGTCTTAGCACAAACAAATAGAAAAAAGATCATAGTCCCTCGATGACGCTACCAAAAGTTGCCTTTCAGAATGATCTTAGTCCCTAAAGAAAAGTGCTAAGTCATATCACAACATTGCTATCATGGTCATACGATGACCCAATGCTCGTCCCTTCACATCCAACGATGAGGCTTCTTACCAAGTCAATGTTAAGGTAGAAACATCTAAAGGAGGAGGAAAAGAACACTTAAGACCTTTTGAGTAGGTAGATTACTTTTAGTTGCTTGCTCAAAATTCAAAACAAACATCCTTGCTATTTTCAAAACAATCACATACACTTTCCAAACATCTTTCCAAACTTGAAACATTTTCAAAAGCTCAACACTTTATAGACGTTCTTACGAATGAGAACTATTACAAAGTTTGCCTAAACGATGGCACCTTTTCAAAATACTTTCAAGACGACACAAAAGAACAATTTTCAAACAAAAAGCAAGTGATCTAGCAAGCAAATAAGAGCCCATGGAAAACCATGGATGGAAAGGGTGCTAATACCTTCCCTTTTCATAATCTACCCCCCGAACTCAAGTAAACATCTCTAAAGGTCTTTCCTGTGCTTTTTCATCTTTCCTTATTGGATAAAAGAAAAGTCGGTGGCGACTCTTGCTAAACCGCAACATTTGCGAATATAAAACGCAAAACACCTCAAGTCAGTTCTCCCACCGTATCACAGAACTGGCGACTCTGCTGGGGAATTAACTCTAAAAGTGGGATTACCTTAGGGATGGATCACATTTTCTTGCTTACATTGTTTGATTTGTTTGCTTTATATTTTGGTTCCTTGTTTGGGTTTGTTTTAAATCCTACACCAGATTTGGGGATACCTTTTAGGTAAGTAGCAATAAACTGTGAGGGAACTGTGCGGGGTATACCGACACGGTTGAAGCAGTAGCTATGTTGATGTGGCACTTTGGTTGGTAGCGGTAACCCTTGAGTCAGTCAAGTAGAGTATGGGGCCATCGCGTGGTGTCGTAAAACATCAACTGACCTTAGAACCTCACTTGACCAAATTGGCCATTAGGACGTAGTGAGATGACCGACTTTGGTGCAGTCCGAAGTTGGTTAATACTCGATGCTACACTCGTTGAGGTTTGACTCTTGAGTTTTGTTTGGTTGCGAGTCAATCACTTATTGAACGAAACTTGAGAGAAATATCAGTGATATTGAGATCCCTTAGAACCCGGTTACTATTAACTAGGACAGGTTGAGCCAACTAAACTTCAAGAGAGTACTTACCTGAAACCCCATGCAATCCTAAACTAAGGATTTGTTTGCTTTGTATATACACTTGTACATAACATCATAAGCATCATAAACATCATACCATAAGCATTCTCACTAACCATTTCAAGGATTTTTGGAATTTATCTTTGTTCTGTTTTGTAGGACATGGAATCCCCTCGTAGGAGCACTATCCAAGTCAGCCTCGTAAGGATACCTCCACAACTCAAGGATTTAGTATCAAGGGTCCCTGAAGATTCTCCGTTCACCAAAAGACATGGTTGACTCCTTAGTATGGTTACCTCAAGTATTGAAGAGGATATGGTAAAGGTGCTTGTCCAGTTCTTTGACCCTTTGCATCATTGCTTCACTTTTACCGATTACCAACTTGTTCCCACTTTAGAAGAATTTTCTCAACTCATGGGGATCCCTATTATTAATCAGTTACCTTTCAATGTTATTGAAAGAGACCCTAAACCTGAGGAAATTGCTCGAGCTCTACATTTGCAACCATCTGACATAGTAGCAAATTGGGTAACCAGGAGTGGTGTCAAAGGGTTCTTAGCAAAGTTTTTGTTGGAGAAGGCTCAAGAGTGTTGGAATACTTTGGATCTACAAGCCTTCGAGGAAATGTTGGCTCTTCTCATCTATGGGTTGGTACTATTTCCAAATCCTGACCAATTTATAGATGTAAATGCGATCAAGGTTTTCATATCTCGTAATCTGGTGCCTACATTGCTTGGAGACATATTGCATTCTCTTCACTCCCGCACTTTGAAGAAAAGAGGGGCTCTGATGTGTTGCCTCCTCTTTTGTCTAGGTGGTTTATTTCGCACCTACCTCGATCCATAGTGAAGAATGAACAAGGTATGAGGTGGTCTAAAATATTGATGTCACTTTCACATGCTGATATACGTTGATATTATCGCTCTTTGGAAGACATTACCATCATTGATCGTTGTGGGGAATTCCCCAATGTCCCTCTACTTGGCATTAGGGGAGGCATTACTTACAACCCTTGTTTAGATTTGTGACAATTTGGATACTCTAGGAGAGATGGCCCTTATGAGGTACTCATCCAAGGAATTGCATTTGACTACGAAAGCGATACCCAAGGTTACCGTCAAAGATTTATACGAGCTTGAGGTATGGTTAACAAAGTTGATAGCAAGACATTAGGGCGTAAGAATTCCATTCCTTTGGAGCCTTATATTAAATGGGTGAGGGCTCGCGCTCAAAGTCTTAAGATGCCTTATGAAGCCGTCTTACCTGTTATCATGGAGCCAGTAGTTAATGGAGACATTCCACACACTATCCTTTATCCTGATATGCCTATTTCCCTTGAAGATTTGCAAAACGCTTGGATTCAGTTACGAGGAGAGCGAGACACCTTTGAAGCTAAGTTATATGAGAGAGATAAGAAGATATTAGAGCTCACAAGGGAGCTTCGTGAAGAAAGGAGCTTAAACACCTACATTGCGCCAAAGAAGATGCGCGCAACTTTTCTGCCTTAGGAGTTTACTTTATGCTTATTTTTGTTGTTGTAAGCCCAAGAGGCATGTTTGTATTCAAATCAAAACTCTTTAATGCAAGTTAACGTTTGTTCACTCTTTGTCTATACTAATTTAAATTCTTTAAATCCTTGAAATCATTTGCATATTGCATATTCATGCATCATGACATGACAGGTGTCTGCATAACAGGTTTCCTTATCTCTCCGTTGTTTATTTCAGCAAGATGGATCTAGAGAAAACTGTGACGGAACTCCAGGCCTAGAATTCCCAATTTCAGGAAGCTCTACTCGCCCTGGCCAAGGGGCAGCAGGATATGATGGCCTTTTTGGCCGCTAAGAAGAAGCCAAAGAAGAAAGCTATACTCAACATGGGTAAAAGGTTCAAGGAGACAATCCGTCAAATTCCAATAGAGGAAGATTCATCCGAAGAGGACGAGAACCAAATTGTGAGGTAAAGAGTACTCAGGCCGACGGTATAAATGACCAAGAATATGATGATGATTATTTCAATGAACAATATCCACCCACAGACATCAAATACAAGCAGCTAGAAGACAGGTTGAAAGCGGTTGAAATCCAAGCTATTCCCGGTTTAAATTTTGACGATTTGGGCTTAATCTCTGGGGTAGTCATTCCCCACAAGTTCAAAGTACCAACCTTTGCAAAATACGATGGGGTTTCTTACCCAAAGCTCCATTTAAAGTCCTATGTGCGCAAGATACAACCGCACACTGCTGATAAAAAACTCTGGATTCACTTTTTCCAAGAGAGTATGGCTGGAACACAACTTGAATGGTTTTATCAGTTGGATGGCTCTCGCATCAAAACTTGGGAGGGTCTAGCTACTGCCTTCTACCATCAATATCAGTATAACACCGACTTGACACCGACAAGGGTTCAGTTGCAAGGTATGACCATGGGGAAGAATGAGGGATTTAAAGAATATGAGCAGAAATGGAGAGACCTTGCTAGTAGGGTCCAACCTCCCTTGACTGATAGGGAACACATTGACATGTTCATGGGCACATTATCTGGTCCTTTCTTTAATCTGTTGGTTGGCTGCTCTTCTTCTGGTTTCACCGAATTAATCCTAACTGGTGAAAGGGTTGAAAGTGGCATTGAAAGTGGAGAGATCTCTGTGGCATCTACTTCCACTCCAAATCCGGTCAAGAAACCTTTTGCTGCGAAGAAAGAAGTTAATGGTGTGCATAGAGCAAAGGCCCATACCAAAATGAATAATCATCCGTCTGTCAATGCTATCTGAATCTCCAATCTGACTGCTACTCAAAGACCATCTACAAATCATCAACATGTTGAAGCTCCAAGAAGACAGTTTACAAGGTTAGGCATGTCATTATCTCAAGCCCTTCAACATTTGCTCAGAGCTAATTTAGTGACATTGCGTGATCCTCCCACAAACCCTGACACCTCGTCGCCAAGATATAATCCAAATGCAAAGTGCGCTTACCATTCAAACAGCCCCGGGCATGAGACTGATCAGTGTTGGGCTTTGAAAAACAAAATCCAGGATTTAATTGACAACAAAACTATTGAATTTGATCCTCCTTCTACGCCAAATGTAATTACCACTCCAATGTCGAAGCACGACAAAGGTGTTAATGCCGTCGAAGATACCATTTTCATTGCCTCTATTGAAGAATTAACTACTCCATTGAATGTAATCAAGAGCAATCTGTTGAAAGTTGGGACTTTCCCTGGCTGTGAAGAAGACTGTGTGGGCTGTATGAGATAATCTGATGGGTGTGAAGAACTGAAGAAAGGTATACAGTGCCTAATGGAAAGCCGCGAAATTCTATTCAAAAAGATTCCCGTCGCCAAAAATTCAATCGATAAAGCTGAAGATTTGGCCATCATAACAATTTCAAACAAACCTCTTAGGATCTCATCCAAAGGTCCTATCAGGATTTCGAACGATCCAATCATTGCTCCTCTCATAATCACTGTTGTCGGACCTGTTCCATACACCTCTGATAAAGCAGTACCATGGAATTACGGTGCCAAGGTTTATTACCATGGGATAAAACAAGATTCTTGGATTGATGATAATGAAGTTGATGTTACTAATATTATTGGTTATAGTAAAGTCACAAGAACAGGAAGGGTCTTTTCCCTTGTTATCTCACCACCAACTACTACCACAGTTCCAATATGCATAACCAATGGCAATGATGGTTCCAGTACTAGAGGGAAAGAGAAAGAAAGAGAGCCTGCTAGGGAAAAGGCATCTGCTAAAAAGTTCGTTACGGAAGAACCATCCACTCAAGAGATGGAGGAGATCTTGAAAATCATCAAGAAAAGTGACTTCAAAATAGTAGAGCCGTTGGGGCAAACCCCTTCTAAAATATCAATGTTGCCCTTATTGCTATGTTCTGACGCCCATGCACAAGCTTTGATTAAGTTTTTAAAAAAGGCTCATGTGCCTCAAGAAACTACAGCCGATCAATTTGAGAACTGCGTAGCAAGTCTGACAGCCGACAATGGTTTGGGGTTCTCTGACGCAGATTTAACTCCCATGGGGAAGAATCACAATAAATCCTTGCATGTCTCTGTTTAATGTAAGGGGACCACTTTGGCACATGTTGTGGTAGACACAAGCTCGTCTTTAAATGTGTTACCTAAAGGCGCTTTAGATTGGCTAGACTGTGAAGGTTTGGTTTTAAAGCCAAGTGATATTGTTGTGAGAGCATTAGATGGATCGAAAAGGATGGTTCATGGAGAAGTGGATCTCCCAATTAAGGTTGGTTCGCAAATTTTCAACTCCACATTCTATATAATGGACATACGGCCTGCATATTCTTGCTTGTTTGGGCGCCCATGGATCCATGGGGCAGGTGCGTTCACTTCTACTCTGCACCAGAAGTTAAAATACCCAGTTCAAGGGAAGGTTGTCACTGTTTGCGGTGAAGAAGAATTTATGGTAAGCCATCTCAATTCTTTCAAGTACGTAGAAATGGATGGCGAATTCATAGAAACTCTTTGTCAAACATTTGAAGTTGTGGCCACCACCAAAATCTCCTCCGACACTCCAAGAGCCAATAAAGTTATCCCCAAGATGGTTTCTCTTAAGGATGCCCGTGTTATGGTAGAAGAAGGAAACAATGAGATGTGGGGTCAACTCCTAGATATCCCGTTCAAGGCAGACAAGTTTGGGTTAGGTTTCACCTCCAAAGCTCAGAAAGAAGTTAGAGGTGCTCGTACTGGAAAGTCGCCTCTCCACCTCAAAAGTCATGAAGTGAACACTGTAGAGGACTCTGATGATTAGTGTGCTTTTGAAGACTGGATCTACCCAAAAACCGAAGGGAATCTAAACAATTGGCATACAAAGGACTTTGTGCCCATCTCCTTCATTGAGGAGTAATCTACTTATTTTTGCTTTTAATCAATTCAAGAACTTGTTGTCTGTAATATTTTGATATTGACTTTTAAGCCAGGTGCCTAGCCTGGGGCACTTTGGTCCTTTTTTCAAGGGCTTTATTTTTTTTTTCATCTAATCATATGATCATTCAGTACATTGGACTCTTTTTGCATTCAAATATTTGTGTTCATTGTCTTTCTTTTCTTTCAAATAAATTTCCAAAAGATAGCCATATATCTTACATGCACACACACACACACACACACTCCTGCATGTCTACATCCACTCTGGATCCTATTGTCAACAACTCTATTATTGCCGACTATGACTTTGAATATCCTATCAACCAAGCCCAAGACGAAAGCGAGGAAGATTGTGACATACCAAGAGAACTAGCCAGACTCCTATTACAAGAGGAAAAAACTATTCAACCACATGAAGAGTCAATTGAGGTTATCAACTTGGGTACTGAATCAGATAAGAAAGAAATCAGGATTGGTGTTAATTTGGAAAGCAGTGTAAAAAGCCGTTTGGCTCAGATGTTGCACGATTATGTGGAAGTATTTGCTTGGTCGTATAAAGATATGCCTGGGTTGGATACCGACATTATGGTTTATCGTCTGCCTACAAAGGAAGACTGCCCTTCAGTTAAACAAAAAGTTCATCACATGAGGCCTGACATGTCTGAAAAGATCAAAGCCGAAGTAATGAAACAGTTTGATGTAGGATTCCTAGCTGTAACATCCTATCCTCAATGGGTGGCCAACATAGTTCCAGTGCCAAAGAAATACGGAAAAGTTTGCATGTACGTAGACTATAGGGATCTGAATAGGGAAAGCCCCAAGGATGATTTCCCTCTACCACACATTGACGTCTTAGTCGATAATAATGCTCAGCATAAAGTCTTCTCATTCATGGATGGCTTCTCAGGCTATAATCAAATAAATATGGCTCCCAAAGATATGGAAAAAAACTACTTTCGTTACACAATGGGGCACCTTCTGCTACAAGGTCATGTCGTTCGGATTAAAGAATGCAGGGGCAACATATCAAAGGGTTATGGTTGCTTTATTTCACGACATGATTCATCATGAGATAGATATATATGTGGATGATATGATCGCCATATCACAAACTGAAGAAGAGCATCTCGGTCACCTGCACAAACTATTCGAAAGAATAAATAAGTACAAGCTGAGGTTAAACCCTAACAAGTGCACGTTTGGAGTGTGCTCTAGAAAGCTTCTAGGTTTTGTTGTCAGCAATAAAGGCATTGAAATTTATCCTGCCAAGATAAAGACCATCCAAGAAATGCCAGTCCCTCGGTCTGAAAAAGAAGTCAGAGGTTTCTTGGGTCGTCTCAATTACATTGCCCGTTTCATATCACACTTAACTACTACTTGTGAGCCACTCTTCAAACTCTTGAAGAAAGATCAGGTAGTCAGGTGAAACGATGAATGCCAGATTGCCTTTGAAAAGATCAAGGAATACCTACAAGAACCTCCTATTCTCATTCCTCCAGTTGAAGGAAGACCTTTAATCATGTACTTGACAGTACTAGAGAATTCTATGGGGTGTGTTTTGGGCCAACATGACGAGTCTGGCCGAAAAGAGCATGCAATTTACTACCTAAGCAAAAAGTTTACCGACTGTGAAACCAGATATTCACTGCTCGAGAAAACTTATTGTGCTTTAGCATGGGCTGCTCGCCCACTGAGGCAGTACATGTTTACTCATACCACTTTGTTGATTTCTAAGATGGATCCGATTAAGTACATCTTCGAGAAACCTGCTCTTTCCAGACGAATAGCCAGATGGAAAATGATCTTGACTGAGTACGACATTCAATACACAAATCAAAAATACATCAAAGGAAGTGTACTAGCAGATCATCTGGCCCGTCAAGCTGTGGATGATTATCAGTCAATGAACTTTGACTTCCCTGACGAGAATATTATGCTGGCAACCGACTGTGTGAAACTTAGACCATATAACGGACCTGAACAAGGATCCCGATGGACTATGGTATTCGATGGGGCTTCCAACGCCTTAGGTAACATAATTGGTGATGTGATCATCTATCCTGAAGGTTGCCACACTCCTTTCACTGCCAGACTATGCTTCGATTACACAAATAATATGGCTGAGTATGAAGCATGCATCTTTGGTCTGAAAGCTGCCATTGACTTAAGGATCAAGCATTTGGATGTGTTTGGAGATTCTGCCTTGGTGATCATCCAAGTAAAAGGAGATTGGGACACTAAACACCCTAATCTTATACCTTACAAGGAGTTTGTGCTATCCCTAATTCCTTACTTCGAAGAAATCACATTTGAACACTTTCCTATAGAAGAAAACCAGTTGGTTGACGCTTTGGCAACCATGTCCTCAATGTTCAAAGTCAGATGGGATAACGAAGCCCCTATGATTACAATTGAAAGATTCGATGAACCTGCACATTGCTATGAGCTTGACACCGATGCGGAAAATCCATGGTACCGTGAGGTAATGAGATACCTTGAAGCACAAGAGTATCCAGAGGGAGCATCTATCAATGACAGAAAGTTCTTACGAAGATTTGCAGCCAAATTCTTCCTAAGTAACGGGATATTGTACAAGCGCAACCATGATTCAACTCTACTCCGATGTGTGGATAAGAAGGAGGCCGAGGAAATCATGTAAGACATGCACGATGGCCTTTTTGGTACTCACTCAAGTGGACATACGATGGCTAAGAAAATCCTAAGAGCTGGTTACTATTGGTCAACGATGGAGAATGATTGTCATCAACAATCAAAAACTTGTCACAAATTCCAAATCTACGCTGACAAAGTCCATGTACCTCTGATCCCTCTGAATGTCATGACCGCTCCATGGCCATTTGCAATGTGGGGTATTGACATGATCGGAGATATCAAGCCCACAACTTCCAACGGACATCGCTTCATTCTTGTTGCTATCGACTATTTCAAAAAATGGGTTGAAGCCGCCTCATTTTCCCCAGTGTTGTACCCCAAAATTTTCCCTCTCATTTCATCAACATTTCTCATCACAAGACTCTTGGAATTCAAGATCAAGCTAGGGTTTGCTCTGCTCAAGACACCTCCTTGCATTGTTGACCTAAATTTGGGTTTGAGTTTGCACAGGGATGTTTTGACCTACAATTCCCAAAATTACTTTCATACTTCATGTTGGACTCACAAGTTTGTCCATACCAAGTTTCAAGCCTTGATTCAAATTTTTGCCAAGTCAATTGGACAGTTGACCTAGAAATCAATTGTATTGGGGAAAAAGTCAACTATGGCCAATTGACAGTCAAACTTCATGAAATTTGACCCACATCAACATTATGAACTCATATGAACCATTTGATCAAGTTTGTATTACAATTCCACAAGAAATTTGATCAGATCACCAAAAGGGCAAAATGGTCATTTTTAGGGTTTTGACTGCACAAGGGAAATTTTTGACTGTTTGACCTAGCCAATGGAAAATCAAGCTCAACCATGGACTCAAGGACTCAATGAAATTGTCTTGACCCATTCAACAAGTTCAAAAGATCTCAAATGCATAGGATTGACAGATGAATTTTTCAGTCAACTGATCAAAATTTGACTGTATACTGAAAAGTCAAACTTTGACTTTTTGGTCAAAATCAAGTGCCAAAGGTCATTTTTCATCAAGACATGTCAAATTATGAAACGTGTTCATTAAGAAACCCAAAAATGCAAATTAGGGTTTAAAATGGAAATTTTTCATAACTTAGAATTTTTCTAAGTTATAAAATTTTCTTATTTTTTCCTAACTTTGTCCCATTTGTTCACCAAGATGCAAATGGATTAAAACAAAACTTGAAACATGAAAGTTGTATTCCATCACAAAGTCTACAACTTTGATTCACAAAGTTTTCTAAAAAGAAGCTTGTATCTCAAGTTATGATTTTTGGAACTAGGGTACCTAAAATTTTTAACTTAGAGAAATTTTGCCCTAGTTTAGGCAGGATTTTGACCCATCTTCTTGTCCATTTTTCACATAGTTCCACTTGGAGTTTCAAGTTTCATTTCAAAGATGGATTATAGTACATGTTGCAAGCTTTCCAAATTGTCCAAGAACTCCTCAAACACCTTTGTGGTTAGGGAGAATCGAATGCTTGAAGTTGGAAAAAACTCACTTTGAAACCATGGCCAATACATGTTCATACCAAGTTGCAAATCTGACCAAACTAGCTTAGTACATGATTACAGGCCTCTAAACCAATTTACACTCCAAAATTGAATGCAAATATATTGGATATTGGTATTGTTCTGATCAAGAGAGCTTTGTACATTAAACTTTTCCATTTTGAGCATAAAGGTCATACTTCCATTTTCATAAAGGCCACTTTATGTCAATTTCCATTTTCTTGAGCCTTGGACTTTTTTTTCCTTGCAGCAAACAACTTCCATAATCTCAGGCATAGTACACCAAGTTGAGCATGCTTGTAACTAGCCTGTACAGGCCCTAGCTTGGACAGTTCACAACTTTGCTTTCAAAACAAGTCAAATGGCCAAAAGCTTGTATCTCACACATCTGATAAAACCAACCAAGACAAAGTTTTCAAACAAGTTTGGCATATCCTCACAAGTCATAAACACGAGCCCTTGACCCCTTAAACCTCCTTGTACACAAAATCACTGTTTTTCTGCAAAATAGGGCAAGCCCTGCAGAACCACCTCCATCTCCACTTTCCCTCGTGCGTTTTGCCTCAAACTTGTTCCAATACCTTCCATTCAACTCACCTAAACTATCCCAGACCTCCATTGCTAGCTGTAACACCATTAACACACATTGCCATTTTTGTTTCAAAGCTTTGCAGGTTGATTTCTGTAGCACGATTCAAGCTGTTTCTAAACAAACTAAGCATTGGGAAAGCCTCATTGGACATCAGGCAAGCTCAAAAGAACCTCAAGCACCCTTGGAAGTTGCTGCTTTGTCCAGCTCGAAGTCAACTGAAACAGGTATTTCATGAACTTCTATCTCTCTATTTAGGAATAGTTAGACTTAGGTTTGTGAATGAAAGATGTTGTATTCATAGCCCTGAAACCATACATGTGCTTAGTTTTCATTTATATTAATCGTGCTAGGAGAATTTTGTTCATGAACTTTCTGAAAAAACTAGGTTAAGAATTAGGGCCAGAGAAATTCTCTCTGGTCTTTGAGAGTTAGCTTAAGTTTTTTATATGGTTGGATTCGTTGTTTGATGCTCTACAAGTTTCATGTTATGAGTTTTGTCAAAAAAGCAAGGAATCAGGAGATATCATTTTGTGTACAGAAGCGCGCGTATTTCTATTCAAAGGAAGAAGATGAAGTTGGTTTTGGATTGGGCTTGTACAGGCTTGCTTTTGGCACCCCTCTCTTTTCTTTTTACACCCCCCTGGCCCATTTTTTTTACATTTGTCATTTTTGCATTTTTGTTTCATTTCTGATTTTGATATTTTATTTTCTAACATAAAAAATACTTAAAAATTATTTTCATAAATTTTTGTATTTATTTGGAATTTATTTTAATTATTACTAGTATAAAAATGTTTAAATGCTCTATATTCTTTTTATTAAAACCTAAAAATAATGTAAAAAATATGTTATTTTAATTTATTATTTTTATTCACATTTGAAAATATTTTCTTGAAATATACACATTTTTGTAAATAAATTTTTTTTTATACACACTTAATATATTTAATATATTTAATACATATATGTACATGTTTTATTAATTAATTAGGACAAAAAACACAAAAATAATACATTTTTATTTTTATTAATATTTTATACTAAAAATGCCATTTTTTCAATATACTTATATTTTTGTACAAATTAATACAATGTTGTATATAAATAATAAATAATACTATTTATTTAAGAAATTAGGGTTTTGCCCTAAAAAAAACAAAATAATTGAAATTAACTTTTTATTTATTTGCATTTCACATTAAAAATACTTTTTCATACATAAAAAAACATTTTTTGCATAATACACTTTATTTAATATTTATTTATTGTATTTATTTAAATATTGTATATTTAATATTATGCCTTACCCATTCAATATGGTTGTAATAATTTAGGATTTAATTTCTTGCAAAATAATCCCCAATTCAAATTTGTACCCCCCTCCCTATATCATGTTGTAATAGTGTAGAATTTAAATTCTCGCACTTTTAAAGCTTTCAATTATGCCATGATTAGACCTAGGGTTTGTATGCAAAATAAAATCAACAATTAGCTTGACCTAATCCAAGATGAAAATGCATGAAAAACAAACACAATGCACACTTGCACCCCTAGGATTACAATCCACTTGTTGCCTTAAAAAATGGGCCATGATATGCATGTCAAGTACTTTGGCAAAACAAAAACAAAACAAAAGATCATAGTCCCTCGATGACGCTATCTGGGTTGCCTAAACAAAATGATCAAGTCCCTTAATAAAAATTGCCAAAAACACTTGACACAATTGCTATCATGGTCTATACGATGACCCGCGCCTGTCCCGTTTAACATCCTAACACAAGGTTGTTCACCAAATACAATGGTGAAGCAACATTGTTAAAAGGGTTAAAAACATAAGAAAGATCTTTGAGTAAAATAGGGTAGACAAACTCTTAGTTACTTGATCAAAAAACTTGCAAAAAACATCCTTGCTATTTTCAAAACACACTTCACAACACAATTTCAAAACCCTACTTTCAAACATTAAAAACTTTTCAAAAGACAAAAACACCTTTGTATACATTCAAACAAGAATCATTACAAATGTTGCCACAACGATGACCTCTTTTCAAAACATCTTTCAAAATCACACACAAAGCACCATTTCAAACAATTGAAGAGCACCATTTCAAACAATTGAAAAGCAAAGCAAGTGATCTAAGCAAGTAACTAAGAGCCCATGGATAACCATGGATAGAAAGGGTGTTAATATCTTCCCTTTCTATAATCTACTCCCCGAACCCAAGAAAACATCTCAAAGGTCTTTCCTGTGCTTTTTGACCTTTCCTTAGGATAAAATAAAAGTCGGTGGCGACTCTTGCTAAACCGAAACATTTGCGAACACAAACGCAAAATCCCAAGTCAGTTCTCCCACCGTATCACAGAACTGGCGACTCTGCTGGGGAAAATTCTAAAAGTGGAGTAACCTTAGGGCTTAGATCACCCTTTGCATGATTATATTGTTTGCCTTGATTGCTTTACATTTGGTTCTCTTGTTTGGGCTTGAAATCCTCCACCCAGATTTGGGAAACATTCATAGGTAAATAGCAATACGTTGTGGAAACTGTGTGGGGTATACCGACACGGTTGAAGCAATAGCTATATTAGTGCGACATATTTGTGAGTATCGGTAGCCTTTGAGTCAATCAAAGAGAATACGGGGCCGCTGAGTGATGTCATGAAGCACTAATGAATTCTTAAAACCTTACTTGACCATCTTGGCCTTTTGTTAGGGGTAGTGAGATGATCGGATTTGGTGCAGTCCGAAGTTGGTAGATACTCGATACTACACTCATTGAGGGTTGTTTTCTTGGAATATTTTGGTCACTAGTTAAGTGGATAAACCAAAACAATGAACATAGAAAATAATCCAGTGATATTGAGCTCTTTAGAACCTGGTTACTATTTATAGGACAGGTTTGAGCCAACTAAACTCAAGAGGGTACTTACCTATGAAACCTCATGCAAGCCTGAAACTAGGGTTTTGTGTGACTTGTTTGTACATGTGTTTGTGCATACATCATGAACATCATAAAGCATCATATGCATCCACTAACCATTTCAAGGGTTTGGATCTTCATCTTTGTTCTTGTTTTGTAGGTCATGGAATCTCTTTGCAGGAAAACAATTCAAGTCAACCTTGTGAGAATCCCTCATCAACTCAAGGAGCTTACTTCCAGGATTCCAGAGAATTCTCTCTTCAGTGAAAGACATGGTAGATTCCTCAACTTAGTCAACACCAACATTGAAGAAGACATGGTGAAAGTCCTCTTCCAGTTCTTTGACCCCCTACAACACTGTTTCACATTCCCTGATTACCAGTTGGTGCCTACTTTGGAGGAATTTTCTCAACTCCTGAGAATTCCTATCCTTCATCAACTACCCTACAACGATACAGAAAAATAACCAAAGCCTGAAGATGTTTCTCAAGCATTACACTTGTAATCATCTGACATCAAGGGGCATTGGGAAACCAGAAGTGGTGTCAAGGGTTTCTTGGCAAAGTTTCTGTTTGAGAAGGCATAAGACTGCTGGAATTCTCTTGATCTACAAGCCTTTGAAGAGATTGTGGCACTCCTCATCTATGGGTTGGTCTTGTTCCCAAACCCTGACCAACTTATAGATGTGAATGCTGTCAAGATTTTCATATCCAGGAATCATAAACCTGCATTGCTTGGGGACATCTTACACTTATTTTACACACGAACAATGAGGAAAAGAGGTGTTCTTGTAATTGCAAGCTTCTCAAGTCATATTTAAAGCATTTGTTTTGATGAAGACAACATGGATATCAACATTCAAAGGATGTGCAAAAAGCTTATCAATATCATATACAAGTCTTGAAGATTAGAAGAAGAATTATTAAAGAATCAACAAATGTCAAATGGTATAAATAATTCTTAAACTTGAATATAGATGTTCACAAATATGCATTCATAATCATATACATATCCCACATTTTTAATGTTAAGAAAAACCTTGTTTGAAATCTTTTTCAAAAAGAATTTTTGGAAATAAACTTTCAGGAACCGGTTCCTCCCTAACAGGGAACCGGGTTCCAAACTTGTTCAAAAAACACCTCCCTGGTTTTTGTACCAGGAACCGGGTTGTACCAATAGGGGAACCGGTTCCTACGTGATATTTTTGAATTCTGAGTTATAACGTTCACTAAGAATCGGGTTCTGACTGTGTTGGAACCGGTTCCCAGCGAACCAGTGCAGCTTTTCTTTTGGTTTTTGAACATTTTTCAAATGGTATTCTTTCATGAATGCATTGCATATTTTCATATCAAATGGCATGAATGAAGAGATACTTGTGACATTATAAAATGTGCAGTTTTTCAGATTTAAAAAAAAACAATAATTTTCATAACAACAATAAACCTTCTTCATATTAACAATTTTCATTCATTCAAATTTGCATATAAACTTTCATGTGTTCATAAATTTTGTGAAACTTGCCATATACATTTTCATTAAGAAATCATTACAAGTTTCATACATTCATTGTGAACATTTATAATCATTGCTTGAGAATTGTTTCTATCTTGAAGAATAAGATCAATTGAAGATTGATAGTGCTCTCCATCTATTTCAAATAAATCATTGTATTACAAAAGAAAGTATTCCCTTACTATCCAGGATTGTTGGAAGTAAGTGTTGTGATTTGAAGAGGATTGTTCTTCATTCACATTAGTGTTTGTTTGATCTTAAAGGTGTTAAGAACCTTTTGTCACCCTATAGGTTAGATAGTAAGCATAGGTTGTACAATCATTCTAACTATAGTGAAATCTCTTTCGTGTTGGAAAGGGGACTGGAGTACTCTCGGATTGTGAGGGGAACCAGGATATATCGCCGTGTTCTTTACTTTTCCGCATTTATCGCTTTCATCACCATAATCAAGAAAAGATAAGATATAATCAAAAACCTTCAAACACTTAACCAAAAATTACTTCAAGTATTCTCATTAAACTGAATAAATTTTTATATACCTAATTCACCCCCCCCCCCCCCCACTCTTAGGCACTCTTAGACTTACAATTGGTATCAGAGCAAGTTATAGGTAACTTGTTCCTAAAGATCCAGAATGGCTTCCGCAAATCCAAATCCGGTTTTCAAAGAATGTGGCAGTAACAACAAGCCTCCATTGTTTTGTGGTGAATACTTTGACTTTTGGAAAATTCGCATGAAGGCTCATCTTGAAGCGCAAGGAGAAGAAATATGGAATGTTGTTGAGAATGGTCCATTTACTCCGGTGTGTGTTGTCAATGGTGTTGGGTCATCAAAGCCTAAAGCATCATGGGATGACGATGACAAGAAAAAAGTTCTCTTTGACAAAAAGGCAATCAATATTCTCCAAAGTGCTCTTAGTATGGATGAATTTTTCCGAGTATCGGCATGTACAACGGCAAAGGAAATTTGGGATACTCTTGTAGAAACTCATGAAGGAACCACCGAAGTCAAAAGGTCTAGATTGAACACTTTGAGTCAAGAATATGAATTATTCAGAATGCTGCCTGGAGAATCCATCCTTGACTTGCAAAAGAGATTCGTTCACTTGACAAACCATTTGAAGACACTTGGTAAGACTTTAACTAACGATGAATTAAATCTTAAAGTGCTTAGGTCTTTAACTAGGGAATGGCAACCAAAAGTGACGGCAATATCCGAAAAGAAAAGCCTAACAACTATGACTTCCGCAACACTTTTCGGAAAGCTTCAAGAATATGAGACGGAACTTGGAAGGCTTGAAAAACATGAGAATCATGAGAAGAAATCCAAAGGCATTGCTTTGAAAGTTGATTCAAAAGAAAGTCAAGATAAAGATGCATCGGAGGAAGATGAAAATCTCTTGCTTCTTGTAAAAAGGTTAGGAAAATATTTTGGTCATAAAAATAATCTTCATAATGCTAACTTTGTCAAAAGAAAGAAATTCTATAAGCATAAAGATAAAGAAGCCTCCACATCAACACAAGATGTCACATGCTATGAATGTGGAAAGCAAGGTCACATAAAGCCGGATTATCCAAAACTCTCCAAGAAAAATGGATTCAAAGGCAAAAAGGAGTTTAAGAACAAAAGGGCTTATGTTGCATGGGAAGATAATGAGATAAGTTCTTCATCCGATTCGGAAAGCGACGAATGTGCAAATCTAGCATTGATGGCTTCACATCACTCCGACGATGAAGAAGAGGTTAGTAATGAATTTAATATTTTTGATGATGATGTTCAAGTTGCTATTGATGAACTCTTGGAAGAATGCAAAAGTTTATACAAAAAGGTGTCAAATCAAGAAAAAGAACTTCTAATTTGTCTAGAAAAAATTGACACCATGACTAAAGATTTTGATCTTCAAAAACATAATTTTATTAAAGAAAAGGAAAACTTTGCATGCTCCAAGTGTGAATCAAATATCTTTCAAATTGTTCAATTGAAAAGAGTCATTGAACGATATGAAAAAGGACAAATAGGATTGGAAGGATTACTAAGCCAATAATGTTATCCAAATGATAAAAGAGGTCTTGGTTATGTGAATTCTAAGAAACCAAGTAACAATCCCACTGTTTTTGTAAAGGCCAGTAAAGGTTCCAATCCCAAGAAAGTAGAAAAGAAGCAAGTTGTTCATAATCATCAAAAGAAAAAGGCTAATATATCCAAAAAGAAAACATTTCCTAAGAAGAAATCTTATCCTTCTAGATATAGAAGTAACTTTGAACCTACTTGTTTTTATTGTGGTATTAAAGGCCATACACCTAATGCTTGCTATGTTAGAAACTTTAGTATGGCAAGTGGGCATTATGTGTGGGTGAAAAAGGGAACTAACTATGAAGGACCCAAGGCAACTTGGGTACCGAAAGAGAAATAATTTGTTTTTGTAGGTATGCTTGAAATCCACATCAAATGTTTGGTATCTTGATAGTGGATGTTCAAAGCATATGATAGGAGATGTACACCAATTTTCATATCTAGTACATAAAGCCAAAGGGTATGTCACCTATGGAGACAACACCAAAGGAAAGATACTTGGAGTTGGAATAGTTGGCACACCTCCATCCATTCAAATTGAGGATGTTCTCTATGTTGAAGGATTAAAGCACAACCTTCTTAAGCATAAGTCAACTTTGCGATAGAGGGTTCAAGATCAAATTCAACAAAGAAGAATGCCTTATTATGGATGAGGCAACCAATGAGGTAAAACTCAAAGGTATAAGATCTAAAAATATTTTTATGATTACTTTAGATGATTTGTCTATGAAGGTACAATGTCTTATGGTAAACAACAATGACGCTTGGTTATGGCACAAGAGAATTGCTCACATTCACATGGAGCACTTGAACAAATTGGTTAAGCATGACTTAGTTATTGGTCTACCAAATATGAAGTTCATCAAAGACAAATTATGTAGCGCTTGCCAAAAGGGCAAACAGACCAAATCAACTTTCAAATCTAAGAATGTAGTGTCTACTACAAGGCCACTACAATTGTTACACATGGATCTCTTTGGTCCATCAAGAACAAAAAGCTTTGAAGAGAACATGGTATTTTGGATGAAGGTGATCTCTAAATGTTTCTCATAAGATGCACGTCTTAATTTTTTCTTCAAAAATTTTTATGTTTCAGTACACTCTGCTTCTACTCCTTCTTTTATATGTTTTTACGTCTTAATTTTTTAATGAATTTATTTCATTCTTTTTCCCCATCCTTTTTGATGTTAACAAAGGGGGAGAAGAATATGCATATGTGTTGTTTTGTTTTCAAAGAAATTGCAGGCACTCACTCCAAAAATTCAAAGAATCATGGACTTAGGGGGAGCATACAATTTAGGGGGAGCCTTGCATTTGCTTAACATGTTTGCTACACAAAACAACATAAACATTTCAAGAATTGTTTTCAAGACTTGGTTGTCATCATCAAAAAGGGGGAGAATGTAATTGCAAGCTTCTCAAGTCATATTTAAAGCATTTGTTTTGATGAAGACAACATGGATATCAACATTCAAAGGATGTGCAAAAAGCTTATCAATATCATATACAAGTCTTGAAGATTAGAAGAAGAATTATTAAAGAATCAACAAATGTCAAATGGTATAAATAATTCTTAAACTTGAATATAGATGTTCACAAATATGCATTCATAATCATATACATATCCCACATTTTTAATGTTAAGAAAAACCTTGTTTGAAATCTTTTTCAAAAAGAATTTTTGGAAATAAACTTTCAGGAACCGGTTCCTCCCTAACAGGGAACCGGGTTCCAAACTTGTTCAAAAAACACCTCCCTGGTTTTTGTACCAGGAACCGGGTTGTACCAATAGGGGAACCGGTTCCTGCGTGATATTTTTGAATTCTGAGTTATAATGTTCACTAAAAATTGGGTTCTGCCTGTGTCGGAACCGGTTCCCAGCGAACCAGTGCAGCTTTTCTTTTGGTTTTTGAACATTTTTCAAATGGTATTCTTTCATGAATGCATTGCATCTTTTCATATCAAATGGCATGAATGAAGAGATACTTGTGACATTATAAAATGTGCAGTTTTTCAGATTTAAAAAAAAAACAATAATTTTCATAACAATAATAAACCTTCTCCATATTAACAATTTTCATTCATTCAAATTTGCATATAAACGTTCATGTGTTCATAAATTTTGTGAAACTTGCCATATACATTTTCATTAAGAAATCATTACTAGTTTCATACATTCATTGTGAACATTTATAATCATTGCTTGAGAATTGTTTCTATCTTGAAGAAGAAGATCAATTGAAGATTGATAGTTCTGTCCATCTATTTCAAATAAATCATTGTATTACAAAAGAAAGTATTCCCTTACTATCCAGGATTGTTGGAAGTAAGTGTTGTGATTTGAAGAGGATTGTTCTTCATTCACATTAGTGTTTGTTTGATCTTAAAGGTGTTAAGAACCTTTGGTCACCCTATAGGTTAGATAGTAAGCATAGGTTGTACAATCATTCTAACTATAGTGAAATCTCTTTCATGTTGGAAAGGGGACTGGAGTACTCTCGGATTGTAAGGGGAACCAGGATATATCGTCGTGTTCTTTACTTTTCCGCATTTATCGCTTTCATCACCATAATCAAGAAAAGATAAGATATAATCAAAAACCTTCAAACACTTAACCAAAAATTACTTCAAGTATTCTCATAAAACCGAATAAATTTTTATATACCTAATTCACCCCCCCCCCCCCCCTCTTAGGCACTCTTAGACTTACAATTGGTATCAGAGCAAGTTATAGGTAAGTTGTTCCTAAAGATCCAGAATGGCTTCCGCAAATCCAAATCCGGTTTTCAAAGATGGTGGTAGTAACAACAAGCCTCCATTGTTTTGTGGTGTATACTTTGACTTTTGGAAAATTCGCATGAAGGCTCATCTTGAAGCGCAAGGAGAAGAAATATGGAATGCTGTTGAGAATGGTCCATTTACTCCGATGTGTGTTGTCAATGGTGTTGGGTCATCAAAGCATAAAGCATCATGGGATGACGATGAAAAGAAAAAAGTTCTCTTTGACAAAAAGGCAATCAATATTCTCCAAAGTGCTCTTAGTATGGATGAATTTTTCCGAGTATCGGCATGTACAACGGCAAAGGAAATTTGGGATACTCTTGTAGAAACTCATGAAGGAACCGCCGAAGTCAAAAGGTCTAGATTGAACACTTTGAGTCAAGAATATGAATTATTCATAATGTTGCCTGGAGAATCCATCCTTGACTTGAAAAAGAGATTCGTTCACTTGACAAACCATTTGAAGGCACTTGGTATGACTTTAACTAACGATGAATTAAATATTAAAGTGCTTAGGTCTTTAACTAGGGAATGGCAACCAAAAGTGACGGTAATATCCGAAAAGAAAAGCCTAGCAACTATGACTTCCGCAACACTTTTCGGAAAGCTTCAAGAATATGAGACGGAACTTGGAAGGCTTGAAAAACATGAGAATCATGATAAGAAATCCAAAGGCATTGCTTTGAAAGTTGATTCAAAAGAAAGTCAAGATAAAGATGCATCGGAGGAAGATGAAAATCTCTTGCTTCTTGTAAAAAGGTTAGGAAAATATTTTGGTCATAAAAATAATCTTCATAATGCTAACTTTGTCAAAAGAAAGAAATTCTATAAGCATAAAGATAAAGAAGCCTCCACATCAACACAAGATGTCACATGCTATGAATGTGGAAAGCAAGGTCACATAAATCCGGATTGTCCAAAACTCTCCAAGAAAAATGGATCCAAAGGCAAAAAGGAGTTCAAGAACAAAAGGGCTTATGTTGCATGGGAAGATAATGAGATAAGTTCTTCATCCGATTCGGAAAGCGACGAATGTGCAAATCTAGCATTGATGGCTTCACATCACTCCGACGATGAAGAAGAGGTTAGTAATGAATTTAATATTTTTGATGATGATGTTCAAGTTGCTATTGATGAACTCTTGGAAGAATGCAAAAGTTTATACAAAAAGGTGTCAAATCAAGAAAAAGAACTTCTAATTTGTCTAGAAAAAATTGACACCATGACTAAAGATTTTGATCTTCAAAAACATAATTTTATTAAAGAAAAGGAAAACTTTGCATGCTCCAAGTGTGAATCAAATATCTTTCAAATTGTTCAATTGAAAAGAGTCATTGAATCATATGAAAAAGGACAAATAGGATTGGAAGGATTACTAAGCCAATAACGTTATCCAAATGGTAAAAGAGGTCTTGGTTATGTGAATTCTAAGAAACCAAGTAACAATCCCACTGTTTTTGTAAAGGCTAGTAAAGGTTCCAATCCCAAGAAAGTAGAAAAGAAGCAAGTTGTTCATAATCATCAAAAGAAAAAGGCTAATATATCCAAAAAGAAAACATTTCCTAAGAAGAAATCTTATCCTTCTAGATATAGAAGTAACTTTGAACCTACTTGTTTTTATTGTGGTATTAAAGGCCATACACCTAATGCTTGCTATGTTAGAAACTTTAGTATGGCAAGTGGGCATTATGTGTGGGTGAAAAAGGGAACTAACTATGAAGTACCCAAGGCAACTTGGGTACCTAAAGAGAAATAATTTGTTTTTGTAGGTATGCTTGAAATCCACATCAAATGTTTGGTATCTTGATAGTGGATGTTCAAAGCATATGATAGGAGATGTACACCAATTTTCATATCTAGTACATAAAGCCAAAGGGTATGTCACCTATGGAGACAACACCAAAGGAAAGATACTTGGCGTTGGAATAGTTGGCACACCTCCATCCATTCAAATTGAGGATGTTCTCTATGTTGAAGGATTAAAGCACAACCTTCTTAAGCATAAGTCAACTTTGCGATAGAGGGTTCAAGATCAAATTCAACAAAGAAGAATGCCTTATTATGGATGAGGCAACCAATGAGGTAAAACTCAAAGGTATAAGATCTAAAAATATTTTTATGATTACTTTAGATGATTTGTCTATGAAGGTACAATGTCTTATGGTAAACAACAATGACGCTTGGTTATGGCACAAGAGGATTGCTCACATTCACATGGAGCACTTGAACAAATTGGTTAAGCATGACTTAGTTATTGGTCTACCAAAGATGAAGTTCATCAAAGACAAATTATGTAGCGCTTGCCAAAAGGGCAAACAGACCAAATCAACTTTCAAATCTAAGAATGTAATGTATACTACAAGGCCACTACAATTGTTACACATGGATCTCTTTGGTCCATCAAGAACAAAAAGCATTGAAGAGAACATGGTATTTTGGATGAAGGTGATCTCTAAATGTTTCTCATAAGATGCACGTCTTAATTTTTTCTTCAAAATTTTTTATGTTTCAGTACACTCTGCTTCTACTCCTTCTTTTATATGTTTTTACGTCTTAATTTTTTAATGAATTTATTTCATTCTTTTTCCCCATCCTTTTTTATGTTAACAAAGGGGGAGAAGAATATGCATATGTGTTGTTTTGTTTTCAAAGAAATTGCAGGCACTCACTCCAAAAATTCAAAGAATCATGGACTTAGGGGGAGCATACAATTTAGGGGGAGCCTTGCATTTGCTTAACATGTTTGCTACACAAAACAACATAAACATTTCAAGAATTGTTTTCAAGACTTGGTTGTCATCATCAAAAAGGGGGAGAATGTAATTGCAAGCTTCTCAAGTCATATTTAAAGCATTTGTTTTGATGAAGACAACATGGATATCAACATTCAAAGGATGTGCAAAAAGCTTATCAATATCATATACAAGTCTTGAAGATTAGAAGAAGAATTATTAAAGAATCAACAAATGTCAAATGGTATAAATAATTCTTAAACTTGAATATAGATGTTCACAAATATGCATTCATAATCATATACATATCCCACATTTTTAATGTTAAGAAAAACCTTGTTTGAAATCTTTTTCAAAAAGAATTTTTGGAAATAAACTTTCAGGAACCGGTTCCTCCCTAACAGGGAACCGGGTTCCAAACTTGTTCAAAAAACACCTCCCTGGTTTTTGTACCAGGAATCGGGTTGTACCAATAGGGGAACCGGTTCCTGCGTGATATTTTTGAATTCTGAGTTATAATGTTCACTAAAAATTGGGTTATGCCTGTGTCGGAACCGGTTCCCAGCGAACCAGTGCAGCTTTTCTTTTGGTTTTTGAACATTTTTCAAATGGTATTCTTTCATGAATGCATTGCATCTTTTCATATCAAATGGCATGAATGAAGAGATACTTGTGACATTATAAAATGTGCAGTTTTTCAGATTTAAAAAAAAACAATAATTTTCATAACAATAATAAACCTTCTTCATATTAACAATTTTCATTCATTCAAATTTTCATATAAACGTTCATGTGTTCATAAATTTTGTGAAACTTGCCATATACATTTTCATTAAGAAATCATTACAAGTTTCATACATTCATTGTGAACATTTATAATCATTGCTTGAGAATTGTTTCTATCTTGAAGAAGAAGATCAATTGAAGATTGATAGTGCTCTCCATCTATTTCAAATAAATCATTGTATTACAAAAGAAAGTATTCCCTTACTATCCTGGATTGTTGGAAGTAAGTGTTGTGATTTGAAGAGGATTGTTCTTCATTCACATTAGTGTTTGTTTGATCTTAAAGGTTTTAAGAACCTTTGGTCACCCTATAGGTTAGATAGTAAGCATAGGCTATACAATCATTCTAACTATAGTGAAATCTCTTTCGTGTTGGAAAGGGGACTGGAGTACTCTCGGATTGTGAGGGGAACCAGGATATATCGTCGTGTTCTTTACTTTTCCGCATTTATCGCTTTCATCACCATAATCAAGAAAAGATAAGATATAATCAAAAACCTTCAAACACTTAACCAAAAATTACTTCAAGTATTCTCATAAAACTGAATAAATTTTTATATACCTAATTCACCCCCCCCCCCCTCTCTTAGGCACTCTTAGACTTACAATTGGTATCAGAGCAAGTTATAGGTAAGTTGTTCCTAAAGATCCAGAATGTCTTCCGCAAATCCAAATCCGGTTTTCAAAGATGGTGCTAGTAACAACAAGCCTCCATTGTTTTGTGGTGAATACTTTGACTTTTGGAAAATTCGCATGAAGGCTCATCTTGAAGCGCAAGGAGAAGAAATATGGAATGCTGTTGAGAATGGTCCATTTACACCGGTGTGTGTTGTCAATGGTGTTGGGTCATCAAAGCCTAAAGCATCATGGGATGACGATAAAAATAAAAAAGTTCTCTTTGACAAAAAGGCAATCAATATTCTCCAAAGTGCTCTTAGTATGGATGAATTTTTCCGAGTATCGGCATGTACAACGGCAAAGGAAATTTGGGATACTCTTGTAGAAACTCATGAAGGAACCGCCGAAGTTAAAAGGTCTAGATTGAACACTTTGAGTCAAGAATATGAATTATTCATAATGCTGCCCGGAGAATCCATCCTTGACTTGCAAAAGAGATTCGTTCACTTGACAAACCATTTGAAGGCACTTGGTAAGACTTTAACTAACGATGAATTAAATATTAAAGTGCTTAGGTATTTAACTAGGGAATGGCAAGCAAAAGTGACGGTAATATCCGAAAAGAAAATCCTAGCAACTATGACTTCCGCAACACTTTTCGGAAAGCTTCAAGAATATGAGACGGAACTTGGAAGGCTTGAAAAACATGAGAATCATGAGAAGAAATCCAAAGGCATTGCTTTGAAAGTTGATTCAAAAGAAAGTCAAGATAAAGATGCATCGGAGGAAGATGAAAATCTCTTGCTTCTTGTAAAAAGGTTAGGAAAATATTTTGGTCATAAAAATAATCTTCATAATGCTAACTTTGTCAAAAGAAAGAAATTCTATAAGCATAAAGATAAAGAAGCCTCGACATCAACACAAGATGTCACATGTTATGAATGTGGAAAGCAAGGTCACATAAATCCGGATTGTCCAAAACTCTCCAAGAAAAATGGATCCAAGGGCAAAAAGGAGTTCAAGACCAAAAGGGCTTATGTTGCATGGGAAGATAATGAGATAAGTTCTTCATCCGATTCAGAAAGCGACGAATGTGCAAATCTAGCATTGATGGCTTCACATCACTCCGACGATGAAGAAGAGGTTAGTAATGAATTAAATCTTTTTGATGATGATGTTCAAGGTGCTATTGATTAACTCTTGGAAGAATGCAAAAGTTTATACAAAAAGGTGTCAAATCAAGAAAAAGAACTTCTAATTTGTCTAGAAAAAATTGACACCATGACTAAAGATTTTGATCTTCAAAAACATAATTTTATTAAAGAAAAGGAAAACTTTGCATGCTCCAAGTGTGAATCAAATATCTTTCAAATTGTTCAATTGAAAAGAGTCATTGAACGATATGAAAAAGGACAAATAGGATTGGAAGGATTAATAAGCCAACAACGCTATCCAAATGATAAAAGAGGTCTTGGTTATGTGAATTCTAAGAAACCAAGTAACAATCCCACTGTTTTTGTAAAGGCTAGTAGAGGTTCCAATCCCAAGAAAGTAGAAAAGAAGTAAGTTGTTCATAATCATCAAAAGAAAAAGGCTAATATATCCAAAAAGAAAACATTTCCTAAGAAGAAATCTTATCCTTCTAGATATAGAAGTAACTTTGAACCTACTTGTTTTTATTGTGGTATTAAAGGCCATACACCTAATGCTTGCTATGTTAGAAACTTTAGTATGGCAAGTGGGCATTATGTGTGGGTGAAAAAGGGAACTAACTATGAAGGACCCAAGGCAACTTGGGTACCTAACGAGAAATAATTTGTTTTTGTAGGTATACTTGAAATCCACATCAAATGTTTGGTATCTTGATAGTGGATGTTCAAAGCATATGACAGGAGATGTACACCAATTTTCATATCTAGTACATAAAGCCAAATGGTATGTCACCTATGGAGACAACACCAAAGGAAAGATACTTGGCGTTGGAATAGTTGGCACACCTCCATCCATTCAAATTGAGGATGTTCTCTATGTTGAAGGATTAAAGAACAACCTTCTTAAGCATAAGTCAACTTTGCGATAGAGGGTTCAAGATCAAATTCAACAAAGAAGAATGCCTTATTATGGATGAGGCAACCAATGAGGTAAAACTCAAAGGTATAAGATCTAACAATATGTTTATGATTACTTTAGATGATTTTTCTATGAAGGTACAATGTCTTATGGTAAACAACAATGACGCTTGGTTATGGCACAAGAGGATTGCTCACATTCACATGGAGCACTTGAACAAATTGGTTAAGCATGACTTAGTTATTGGTCTACTAAAGATGAAGTTCATCAAAGACAAATTATGTAGCGCTTGCCAAAAGGGCAAACAGACCAAATCAACTTTCAAATCTAAGAATGTGGTGTCTACTACAAGGCCACTATAATTGTTACACATGGATCTCTTTGGTCCATCAAGAACAAAAAGCTTTGAAGAGAACTTGGTATTTTGGATGAAGGTGATCTCTAAATGTTTCTCATAAGATGCACGTCTTAATTTTTTCTTCAAAATTGTTTATGTTTCAGTACACTCTGCTTCTACTCCTTCTTTTATATGTTTTTACGTCTTAATTTTTAAATGAATTTATTTCATTCTTTTTCCCCATCCTTTTTTATGTTAACAAAGGGGGAGAAGAATATGCATATGTGTTGTTTTGTTTTCAAAGAAATTGCAGGCACTCACTCCAAAAATTCAAAGAATCATGGACTTAGGGGGAGCATACAATTTAGGGGGAGCCTTGCATTTGCTTAACATGTTTGCTACACAAAACAACATAAACATTTCAAGAATTGTTTTCAAGACTTGGTTGTCATCATCAAAAAGGGGGAGAATGTATTTGCAAGCTTCTCAAGTCATATTTAAAGCATTTGTTTTGATGAAGACAACATGGATATCAACATTCAAAGGATGTGCAAAAAGCTTATCAATATCATATACAAGTCTTGAATATTAGAAGAAGAATTATTAAAGAATCAACAAATGTTAAATGGTATAAATAATTCTTAAACTTGAATATAGATGTTCACAAATATGCATTCATAATCATATACATATCCCACATTTTTAATGTTAAGAAAAACCTTGTTTGAAATCTTTTTCAAAAAGAATTTTTGGAAATAAACCTTCAGGAACCGGTTCCTCCCTAACAGGGAACCGGGTTCCAAACTTGTTCAAAAAACACCTCCCTGGTTTTTGTACCAGGAACCGGGTTGTACAAATAGGGGAACCGGTTCCTGCGTGATATTTTTGAATTCTGAGTTATAACGTTCACTAAAAACCGGGTTCTGCCTGTGTCGGAACCGGTTCCCAGCGAACCAGTGCAGCTTTTCTTTTGGTTTTTGAACATTTTTCAAATGGTATTCTTTCATGAATGCATTGCATCTTTTCATATCAAATGGCATGAATGAAGAGATACTTGTGACATTATAAAATGTGCAGTTTTTCAGATTTAAAAAAAAACAATAATTTTCATAACAACAATAAACCTTCTTCATATTAACAATTTTCATTCATTCAAATTTGCATATAAACGTTCATGTGTTCATAAATTTTGTGAAACTTGCCATATACATTTTCATTAAGAAATCATTACAAGTTTCATACATTCATTGTGAACATTTATAATCATTGCTTGAGAATTGTTTCTATCTTGAAGAAGAAGATCAATTGAAGATTGATAGTGCTCTCCATCTATTTCAAATAAATCATTGTATTACAAAAGAAAGTATTCCCTTACTATCCAGGATTGTTGGAAGTAAGTGTTGTGATTTGAAGAGGATTGTTCTTCATTCACATTAGTGTTTGTTTGATCTTAAAGGTGTTAAGAACCTTTGGTCATCCTATAGGTTAGATAGTAAGCATAGGCTGTACAATCATTCTAACTATAGTGAAATCTCTTTCGTGTTGGAAAGGGGACTGGAGTACTCTCGGATTGTAAGGGGAACCAGGATATATCGCCGTGTTCTTTACTTTTCCGCATTTATCGCTTTCATCACCATAATCAAGAAAAGATAAGATATAATCAAAAACCTTCAAACACTTAACCAAAAATTACTTCAAGTATTCTCATAAAACCGAATAAATTTTTATATACCTAATTCACCCCCCCCCCCCTCTTAGGCACTCTTAGACTTACAGTTCCCATGTGTTGTACTCCTCTCCTAGCAAGGTGGTTTATTTCTCACCTTCCACAATCAGTTTTGAAGAATGAGCATGGTTTAAGGTGGTCACAACGATTGATGACCCTCACACATTCTGATGTACATTGGTGTTCTCGGTCCAGAGAAAATGTCATCATCATTGATCGTTGTGGGGAATTTCCTAATGTCCCACTACTTGGCATTAGGGGAGGCATCACCTACAACCCATGTCTAGCTTTGAGACAATTTGGATATGCTCAGAGGGATGGCCCTCATGACATGCTGATTCCTGACCTAGTTTTTGACTTCGACAACGATGCGCAAGGACTTCGACAAAGGTTCATCAGAGCTTGGAGGATGCCCAATAAAGTGGATAGTAAGACACTGGGGCACAAGAATTCCATCCCCCTTGAGCCTTATCTCAAGTGGGTACGAACCCGCTCCCAGAGTCTTATGATGCCATATCCTCACATTCTCCCCTTGATCAAAGAGCCTGTTATGGAAGGAGAGGTTCCATACACCATCCTACATTCTGACATGCCAACATCATGGGAAGAAATGCAAAAGAGTTGGATCCAACTCAAGGAAGAACGGGATACTTTTGAAGCCAGCTTCTATGCCAGTGAGAAGAAGGTTTTGGAGCTTACCCGCTGACTTCATGAGGAGGAAACTCTCAACACTTACATCGCACCAAAGAGGATGTGCAATGTCTTTTTACATTAAGAATTTTGTAATATTTTGCCCAAGGGGCACTTATGTACAAACAATTTCTTCTTAATATGACGTGTGTTCCTTTTTGTTTGCAACAAATTTGAATTTCTGAATCCTTGAATGCATTACATGAATAACATACCATTCATCATATGCATAAACAGGTCTTCACACCAGGTTTCCTTATCTTTCTGCTGTTTATTTCAGCAAGATGGATTTGGAGCAGACGGTAAAGGATCTGCAGGCACAAAATTCACAGTTCCAGCAACTCCTCATGACCTTGGCAAAGGGTCAAGAGTGCCTCAAGACTTTGTTGGAGAAGAATAAAGAGAAAAAGAAAAAGAGACCTGGAGTAGCCACTTTTGCAAGAAGGTTAGAAAGCAATGCTAGGAAGGTTCTTGAGTTCCCCTCAACATCTGACGAAGGGGCCGGTAAAGGGAAAGGGGCAACTGTTGTACCTTCTGAATCTGAGGTTGAAGAGGAGGAAGAGGAAGAAGATGAAGACTACTCCGAACAACAGTATCCTCCAGCGGATGATAAATATAAGAATCATGAGGATAGACTGGCAGCCATGGAGTTGCAGAGGGTCCCTGGTTTAGACTTTGAAGAACTAGGGCTGGTAGCTGGGATTGTTATCCCTCCCAAGTTCAAAGTGCCAACATTTGTCAAGTACGACGGTCTGTCTTGCCCAAAGATGCACCTGAGGTCGTATGTTAGAAAGATCCAACCCCATTCGTCAGATAAAGACCTCTGGGTACATTTCTTCCAAGACAGTTTATCTGGCACGCAACTAGATTGGTTCTATCAACTCGAGAGATCAGAGGTTCACAATTGGGAAGACTTAGCTGCCGCTTTTTATCGTCAATATCAATACAATGCTGATTTGGCGCCCACTCGTGCTCAGTTACAAAGTATGGGGATGGCTTCCAATGAAGGGTTTAAAGAGTATGCCCAGAAGTGGCGTGATCTGGCTGGAAGGGTGCAGCCACGGTTGTCAGATAGGGAGTTAGTGGACATGTTTCTGGGGACCCTGTCCGGCCCCTTCTTCAATCATCTAATCGGGAGTTCTTCCGCGGGATTTACTGAACTAATTTTGACTGGCGAAAGGGTCGAGGCCGGTATTAAGAGTGGAAAGATTCAAAAGGATGCTTCCGCATCCACAGCTGTTAAGAAACCCTTCCCAACTAAGAAGGAAGCCTCTGCTATATATTCTCAGAAGGGTCAGGGAAGAACTGAGCGCCGGCCAACTGTAGTGGTTGTGATGATTCAAAACTCGTCAAATGATCAACCTCGTAACAATTAGTCGAGACCTAATCAACAACGGGTAGAAAGGCCACAATGGTAGTTCACCCAAATCAACATGACGCCCGCTCAGGTACTCCCTCATTTGTTGAAACTGAATCTTACCAGTTTGAAGGAAGCGCTAAAAAACCCTAACACTGCCTCTCCATACTACCACTCCAATGCCAAATGTGCTTACCATTCTAACAGTGTTGGGCACAATACGAATAATTGTTGGGCGCTTAAGAACAAAATCTAGGATCTGATTGATGCCAAAGAAGTAGAATTTGATGCTCCTGAGAAGCCCAATGTTATATCTGCTCCGATGCCCAAGCACAGCCACAATGTTCATGCCGTTATAGAAGACCTCCATGTTACTGATGTTGTCGAACTGTTGACTCCATTGTTAGTGATTAAAGAGAAGTTGATGAGAGTCGGGATATTCCCAGGCTGCGGGAAGGACTGTTATTTTTGTTTGAACATACGAGTTGATTGCCCAATGTTGAAATCAGGTGTCCAGCGCCTGATGGATACTCAAGAGATACTTTTCCAGAAAACCCCTGTTGATACCTTCAATCCAGTTACTCCTGTTACTTTTGCTACTTCAACCAACGATATTGCAATCATAACCATTTCCGACAATCCTCCCAAGGCTTGCAAAAGGCCTGTCAGGATTACACCCAACTCTGAATGTGTACCATTAAAGATCACCATGCCGGGACCTGTCCCGTACCACTCCAGCAAAACGATACCATGGAACTATGGGGAGAAATCTTCTACCATGGTATCAAACAAATTGAGACAGTCCAAGAAAATTCTAAAGAAGAAGACCCTGATATAGGTAACATTGCGGGTACAAGCAAGATAGCCCGCAGCAGCCGGATCTTTTCTCCAGAGATTGCTCCCTCTCGGGCAGTCTTCGGACCCTCGAAAGCTTCCGTACCTGTTAGGCCATCTGTGCAAGGCCCGGTGATTGAAGAATTGGATACTCTTGAAGTAAGACCATCTGCTGATACTATCGACAAGGGTAAGGGGATACTGGAAGTGCCTGTCAGGACGAAGGCTCATGCTGTGGTTATCCCCGAAACCACTCAGAAAGAAATGGATGAAATCTTGAAAATAATCAGAAAAAGTGACTACGACGTTGTGGAACAGCTAGGGCAGACCCCTTCTAAAATTTCAATGTTGACTCTTATGCTCTGTTTTGAGGCCCATGCTAAGGCCCTAATCAAATTCTTGAAGGCGGCACATGTACCCCTAGAGACTTCGGCTGACCAGTTTCAGGAGTGTGTGGCCAGTCTTACTGCTAATAATGGTCTTGGCTTTTCCGATGCTGACTTAACCTTCAAAGGAAGAAAACACAACGACGCACTACATGTCTCAGTTGAATGCAGGGGAACCACCCTCGCCCATGATTTAGTTGATACTGGTTCTTCCTTGAATGTGCTTCCGAAGAAAGCCTTAGACCGTTTGGACTGCGAAGGATTGACCCTCAAACCTAGTAACATCGTTGTTAGGTCCTTTGATGGGTCCAAAAGAATGGTTCATGGAGAGGTTGATATTCCTATCAAAGTAGGCACAGAAGTTTTCAACTCCACCTTTTACGTGATGGACATCCGCCCGTCATATTCGTGTTTGTTAGGAAGACCGTGGATCTATTATGCCGGGGCAGTTACCTCCTCTTTGCACCAGATGCTGAAATATCCTGTTAAGGGTAAGATTATAACAGTGCACGGCAAGGAAGAGTACATGATAAGTCATCTCAATTCCTTCCGCTATGTGGAGTTGGATGGCGAGTTCATCGAAACGCCTTTCTAACATTTTGAGGAAGTTTCCCCTGAGGTAGCAGTTGCGAAGACAATGGTTGAGGTGCCTGTCGTTCCCAAGCATGTATCTAGAATGGCATCTCTCAAGGACGCATAGGTTGTGGTTAAAGAAGGAAAGAGCGCAGTGTGGGGGAAATTTCCTGATTTTCCCCATAAGACGGACAAGTTTGGGTTAGGGTTTATTGTTACAGGATAAAAGGCTATGCGTCGCTCCAAGGCTGGAGGGCCACCTGTCAAGATCTCTCACCATGGAATCAATGCTGTAGAAGATGAAGATGAAGAGAGCCACTTTGAAGATTGGATCTTTCCGACTGTCGAAGGGGGTTTAAGCAACTGGGAAGCAAAATATTTTGTTCCCATCACCTTTATCAACCAGTAATTTTATCTTTGAACAATTTCCCATTTATGGTCTGTAATAACTAAAACAATTTGCACACTATTTTCACCTCATGCCTTGCCCGGGGCATGTAGGTCCATTTGTAAGGGCTTGATTTTCTTCATAATCATATGCCATGTTTTAATGAATCATTGGACGATTTTCATCTATAAACTGATGTGTTCATTTTCTTTCCTTTTGCATTTTTGTTTGTTTAAGGATAGCTATCCCTTACACACACCCACACTCACAAATGCATGTACCCATCCACTCCGGATTCCATGGGTGACTATTCTGCTTTAGCCTTCGATAACTCTGAAGATTTGGTCAATCATGCTGAGTACGAAGTTGACGAAGACTGTGAAGTGCGGGAGAGTTA
Source organism: Vicia faba (assembly GCA_948472305.1). NCBI lineage: Eukaryota > Viridiplantae > Streptophyta > Magnoliopsida > Fabales > Fabaceae > Vicia > Vicia faba. The sequence goes on along the minus strand of CATIWC010002601.1, from coordinate 47,124 downwards.
GCCGGACTTTTGCAACAAGAAGAGAGGACTATTTTGCCTCATGAAGAGTTGCTAGAAACCATCAACTTGGGGACAGAGGAAGATAGGAAAGAAGTAAAAGTGGGTGCCGACCTGGAACCAAGTGTCAAAGAGCGCTTAGTGCAGTTGTTGAACGAATATGTTGAAATCTTCGCCTGGTCTTATGAAGACATGCCAGGGTTAGACACAAATATCGTGGTTCACCGTCTCCCTACAAGATAAGACTATCCACCGATCAAGCAAAAGGTCCGCCGAATGAGGCCTGACATGTCTGAGAAGATTAAGGCTGAGGTAATGAAGCAATTCAACGCTGGCTTTCTGGCTGTTACTTCCTATCCACAATGGGTTGCTAACATTGTGCCCGTGCCTAAAAAGGACGGCAAAGTCAGAATGTGTGTAGACTATCGGGATTTGAACAGGGCTAGCCCCAAAGATGATTTTCCACTGCCACATATTGACATCTTGGTTGACAACACAGCTCAACACAAGGTTTTTTCCTTCATGGATGGATTCTCGGGATACAACCAGATCAAAATGGCCCCCGAGGACATGGAGAAAACTACTTTTGTCACGCAATGGGGTACCTTCTGCTACAAAGTGATGCCATTTGGACTGAAGAATGCAGGGGCAACCTATCAACGCGCCATGGTAGCTTTGTTTCATGATATGATACATCATGAGATCGAAGTTTACGTAGACGACATGATAGCTCGATCACAGACATAAGAAGAACACCTTGATCATTTGCAAAAGCTGTTTGCCAGGTTGAAGGAGTATAAGCTCAGACTGAACCCGAACAAGTGCACTTTTGGGGTTAGGTCTGGTAAACTTTTGGGATTTATTGTCAGCAACAAAGGCATTGAGGTCAATCCAGCTAAAGTAAAGGCTATACAAGAAATGCCTTCCCCCCGTACTAAAAAGGAGGTTAGAGGATTCTTGGGATGCTTGAACTATATTGCGAGGTTTATCTCTCACCTGACATCTACCTGTGAGCCAATTTTCAAACTGTTGAAGAAAGATCAGGTAGTTGAATGGAACAATGATTGTCAAGTTGCTTTTGATAAGATCAAGGAGTATTTTCTAGAACCTCCTATTCTGATGCCACCCGTCGAAGGAAGACCGTTAATCATGTATCTGATTGTTTTGGATAACTTAATGGGGTGCATGCTGGGCCAACATGACGAGTCTGGCCGAAAAGAGCATGCCATTTATTACCTTAGCAAAAAGTTTACCGACTGTGAGACTCGCTACTCACTGCTCGAGAAAACTTGCTGCGCTTTGGTATGGGTTGCTCGCCGGTTAAGACAATATATGTTGACTCACACCACTTTGCTGATTTCCAAAATGGATCCGATCAAGTATATCTTCGAGAAGCCTGCTTTATCTGGAAGAATTGCTAGATGGCAAATGATCCTGACTGAGTATGATATCCAGTATACTACCCAAAAAGCTATAAAGGGGAGTGTACTAGTTGACCATCTAGCTCATCAAGCCGTCGAAGATTACCAGTCTATGAGATTCGACTTCCCTGACGAGGACATCATGACATTGGACAACATCGAAGATAACGGACCGTATGACGGACCTGAACAAGGATCCCGATGGACCCTGTACTTTGATGGTGCTTCAAATGCACTTGGCAACGATATCGGTGCGGTACTCATTTCTCCGGAAGGTTGCCATACACCCTTCACTGCCCGACTTTGCTTCAGCTGTACCAACAACATGGCTGAATATGAAGCTTGCATCTTTGGTCTCAAGGCTGCTATAGACTTGGGAATCAAATCTTTGGTCGTATTTGGGGATTCGGCTTTGGTTATTAGTCAAGTCAAAGGAGAGTGGGACACTAAACATCCTAATCTTATCCCATACAAAGAACACGTCTTGACATTGTTGCCTCATTTTGAGAAGATTACGAGCACTTCCCGCGAGAAGAAAATCAGCTAGCAGATGCTCTGGCTACAATGTCTTCCATGTTTAAACTCAACTGGGATAATGACGCTCCCCAAATTACCATCGAGCAAATGGACGAACCTGCAAACTGTCACGAGATTAATACCAAAGAAGTAGTGTGTTGTACCTCAAAATTTTCCCTCTCATTTCATCAACATTTTCTCACCACAAGACCCTTGGAGCTCAAGATCAAGTTAGGGTTTGCTCTGCTCAAGACTCATCCTTGCACTGTTAACCCAAATTAGGGTTTGAGTTTGCACAAAGATGTTTTGACCTAAAATTCCCAAAGTGACTTTCATGCTTCATGTTGGACTCACAAGTTTATCCATACCAAGTTTCAACCCTTGATTCCAATCTTTGCCCAGTCAATTGGACAGTTGACCTAGAAATCAGCTGTATTAGGGAAAAATTCAACTGTGGCCAATTGACAGTCAAACTTCATAATTTTTGACCCACATCAACATAATTAACTCATATGAACCATTTGGTCAAGTTTGGATCACAATTCCACAAGAAATTTGATCAGATCACCAAAAGGGCAAAATGGTCATTTTTAGGGTTTTGACTGCACAAAGGCAATTTTTGACTGTTTGACCTAACCAATGGCAAACCAAGTTCACACATGAACTCAAGGACACAATGGCATTGTCTTGACACATTCAACAAGTTCAAAAGATCCCAAATGCATAGGATTGACAGATGAATTTTCCAGTCAACTGATCAAAATTTGACTGTATACTGAAAAGTCAAACTTTGACTTTTTGGTCAAAATCAAGTGCCAAGAATCATTTTTCATCAAGACATGTCAAATTATGAAACTTGTTCATCAAGAAACCCAAAATTGCAAATTAGGGTTTAAAATGAAGAAATTTCATAACTTAGAAATTTTCTAAGTTATAAAATTTCCTTATTTTTTCCTAACTTTGTCCCATTTTTTCACCAAGATGAAAATGGATTCAAACAAAACTAAAAACATCAAAGTTGTAGTCCATTGCAAAATCTACAACTTTGATTCACAAGGTTTTCTCAAAGGAAGCTTGTGGCTCAAGTTATGATTTTTGGAACAAGGGTGCAAAACATTTTTAACTTAGAAAAATTTTGACCTATTCTAGGCAGGATTTTTGCCCAACTTCATGGCCATTTTTCACATCCTTCCACTTGGAGTTTCAATTTGCATTACAAAGATGGATTATAGTACACATTCCAAGATTTCCAAATTGTCCAAGAACTTCTCAAACACCCTTGTGGTTAGGGAGAATCGAATTTGCAAAGTTGGGCAAAATCCATTTTTGTTCATAACCAAATACATGTTCATACATTGGCATTTTTCAAATCAGCTTATACAAGCTAGCTTGCAGGCCTCAAAACCAGTCTCACACACCATAATTAAATGCCTAACCATTGTGCTAAGGTGTTATTTTGTTCATTTGGTCATTACATGCAAGATTAACCCTTAATTGGAAAAAGTAAATTTGCCATTTTGGAAAAGATGCACTTTATGTCAAATAACAAATCCAAGAGGCATAGGCCAGATCTTTGAAGCTAGCATTTGTACACAAATCCCTCTGATCAAGAACAAGATGGGCAGCATACTTTAGGGCATTGTACAGGCCTGTATTGAAACTTGCATTTTCTTGCTTCAAGTAGAAGAAACTTGGCAAAACACATACCATCTTTCATTCCTGCAAGCATAAGCCTAAGCAAACTTTGTTCTCATCTTGCATACACCCTAACTGACCTAAAACACGATTCCTTCATCCTCAATACCCCCTCATTCATCAAAACACCATTTTTCTGCAAGAAACATGGCATCCCTGCAGATTGAGTTGCACAACTCAGTTTGCTCGTGCGTTTTGGCCAAAGCTTGTTCAAACACACTCCCTACCATCCATTGAAGCTATCCCAAGCCCTAGATACAAACTGTAACATCCCTAACCCTTGTTGCCATTTTCATTTTTCAGTTTTGCAGGTGAACTTCCATAGCACGATTTATAGTGATTCAAAGCAAGCTAGGTGTTGGAGAAGCATCCTTGGACTTCAGGCAAGTTGTATCAAAGCTCAAACTCCATTGGAGATACCTCCATTGCTGTACACGACTCAAGCTGAAACAGGTAAAAACATGAACTTCTATCTCTCAATATAGTAAGAGTTAGGCTTAGGTTTGTGAATGAAACATGTTCTCCTCATAGCCCTGAATCCATCCATGTATTTACTTTTAATTTATATTGAGTGTGCTGTGAGAATTTTGGCCAAGAACATTGAAGAAAAATTAGGTCAGAAATTGGGGATGAAGAAATTCTCCCTGGTTTCTTAAAGTTAGGTTAAGTTTTTTACATATTTGAACTCGTGATTTGATGCTCTACAATGTTTGTGTTATGAGTTTTGTGTAAAAGTCAAAGAATCAGGAGTTTGTTGTTTGAACAAGGAGGCGCGCGAAATTCAAACAGAATGGCTGGAGGTTGAAGAAGGTGGTGACTTGGGCTGGGCCTGAGTCACCATTACTGTTTACACCCTTTTTTTTCCATTTGCACCCCCTTGGCCCATTGTGTGAAATATTCATTATTTTTGCATTTTTCTTTTTGATTCTGATTTTATATTTTTATTCAAACATGAAAAAACACTAAAAATATTTTTCCACCCTTTTTTGCATTTATTTGGCATTTATTTGTTTTATTTAGCATATAAATGTAAATAAATATAATACCTTTTTATTTAAAACACTAGAAAATAATACAAAAATAAATATTTTTCAGTTATTATTTTTTGTTTACCTTTTGAAAACATTTCCTAAAAACATACATTTTTGTAAATAATTAATATTTTATTCTTGTATATATTTAGTATATTAAAATATATAATATAAATACTTGTATATTTATTAGAATATTTAGGATAAAAATATGAAAATAATACATTTTTATTTTTATTAATATATGACACTAAAAAATACTTTTTTTTACAATATACTTTTTTTTTTATTTTTTTGTGTATAATTAACAAATATTGTATATAATTAATAAATAAATATTATTTATTTAGAAAACTAGGGTTTTGCCCTAAACCATAAAAATATTCAAAAATTGACTTTTTTTTATTTTTGTTTATATTTCACATGAAAAAATGCTTTCACATACATAAAAAATCTTTTTGTGCATAATACATTTTTGCATATTTATTATATTTATTTAAATATTGTACAATTTGATATTTGTATATTCAATATGGATGTAATAGTTTAGAGTTGATTTCTTGTCAAATATCCCCCCATTCAAACATTTGTACCCCCATCCCCATAATCATGTTGTAATAATTTAGGACTTTAAATTTCCGCATTTAAAAGCTTTCAAATTATGCCATGATAGACTTAGGGTTTGTATGCAAATCAAATAACAAATAGTTTGACCTAATTCAAGACAAAAAAGCATGAAAATGGACAACACAATGCACACTTGCACCCTTAGGGTTACTCCACTTGTTGCCTTCAAAAATAGGCCATGTTGCATGTTGAGTGTCTTTGGCAAAACAAAAACAAATCAAATGATCATAGTCCCTCGATGACGCTTTCTCAAGTTGCCTAAAAAATGATCAAGTCCCTCAAAGAGAAAATTGCCAAAGACACTTAGCACTATTGTATTCATGGTCTAAACGATGACCCGCGCCCGTCCCGTTAACATCCTAACACAAGATTGTCCACCAAATACAATGGTGGAACAATACTGTTAAAAGGGTTAAAACATAGGAAAGATCTTTGAGAAATTTAGAGTAGATAGCTCTTGGTTACTTGACCAACTTGCAAAACAAATCCTTGCCATTTTTCAAAACACACTCCACAACACAATTCCAAAATAACTTTCAAAACATTGAACATCTTTTCAAAAAGACAAACACCTTTGTAAAACATTCGAGTAAAGAATTGTTACAATGGTTGCCTAGACAAGGCATCTTTTTCAAAACATTTTCAAAACCATACACACAAAGCACCATTTTAAACAATTGAAAGCACCATTTCAAACAATTGAAAATGCAAGGCAAGTGATCTAAGCAAGTAACTAAGAGCCCATGGATAACCATGGATAGAAAGGGTGCTAATACCTTCCCTTTCTATAATCTACTCCCCGAACCCAAGAAAACATCTCAAAGGTTTTTCCTGTGCTTTTTAACCTTTAGGATAAAATAAAAAGTCGGTGGCGACTCTTGCTAAACCGAAACATTTGTGAAAACAAACGCAAACCTCAAGTCAGTTCTCCCACCGTATCACAGAACTGGCGACTCTGCTGGGGATTAAATTAAAAGTGGAGTAACCTTAGGGCTTAGATCACCCTTTTGCATGACTAATTGTTTGCTTTGATTGCTTTATATTTTGGTTCTCTTGTTTGGGCTTGAAATCCTACACCCGGATTTGGGAAACATTCATAGATAGCAATACGTTGTGGAAACTGTGCAGGGTATACCGACACGGTTGAAGCAATAGCTATATTAGTGCGACATATTTGCGAGTACCGGTAACCCTTGAGTTCAATCAAGGAGAGTATGGGGCCGCTGAGTGATGTCACCAAGCACTAATGACCTAGAACCTTACTTGACCATCTTGGCCTTTTATTAGGGGTAGTGAGATGACCGGATTTGGTGCAGTCCGAAGTTGGTAGATACTCGATACTACACTCATTGAGGGTTATTTTCTTGGAATATTTTGGTCGCTAGTTAAGTGGCTAAACCAAAACAATGAACATGGAAAACAATCCAATGATATTGAGCTCCTTAGAACCCGGTTACTGATTATAGGACAGGTTTTTAAGCCAACTACACTCAAGAGGGTACTTACCTATGAAACCTCATGCAAGCCTGAAACTAGGGTTTTGTGTGACTTGTTTGTACATATGTTTGTGCATACATCATGAACATCATAAAGCATCATATGCATCCACTAACCATTTCAAGGGTTTGGATCTTCATCTTTGTTCTTGTTTTGTAGGTCATGGAAGTTCTTCGCAGGAAAACTATCCAAGTCAACCTTGTGAGAATCCCTCCTCAACTCAAGGAGCTCACATCCAGAATTCCAGAAAGCTCTCTCTTCAGTGAAAGACATGGTAGACTGCTCAGCCTAGTCAACACCAACATTGAAGAAGACATGGTGAAAGTGTTGAACCAATTCTTTGACCCCCCTTCACCACTGTTTCACATTCCCCGACTATCAATTGGTTTCTACTTTGGAGGAATTTTCTCAACTCCTGAGAATTCCTATTCTTAATCAACTACCCTACAACGGTACGGAAAAAGAACCAAAGCCTGAAGATGTTGCTCAAGCACTACACTTGCAACCATCTGACATCAAGGGGCATTGGGAAACTAGAAGTGGTATCAAGGGCTTCTTGGCAAAATTCTTGTTTGAGAAGGCACAAGAGTGTTGGAACTCCTTGGATCTACAAGCCTTTGAAGAGATTATGGCACTCCTCGTTTATGGGTTGGTCTTGTTCCCAAATCCTGACCAACTTATAGATGTCAATGTTGTCAAGATTTTCCTATCCAGGAATCCCATACCTACATTTCTTGGGGACATCCTCCACTCATTTTACACACGAACAATGAGAAAGAGAGGTGTTCTCATGTGTTGTACTCCTCTCCTTGCAAGGTGGTTTATTTCTCACCTTCCACAATCTGTTTTGAAGAATGACCAAGGCTTAAGGTGGTCACAACGGTTGATGACCCTCACACACTCTGATGTACATTGGTGTTCTCGGTCCAGAGAAAATGTCATCATCGTAGATCTTTGTGGTGAGTTCCCTAATGTTCCATTACTTGGCATTAGGGGAGGCATTACCTACAACCCTTGTCTAGCTTTGAGACAATTTGGATATGCACGGAGGAATGGCCCTCATGACATGCTGATTCCTGACCTAGTTTTTAACTTCGACAACGATGCGCAAGGACTTCGCCAAAGATTCATCAGAGCTTGGAGGATGCCTAACAAGGTAGATAGCAAGACACTGGGGCACAAGAACTCCATCCCTCTTGAGCCTTACCTCAAGTGGGTACGAACCCGAGCCCAGAATCTTATGATGCCTTACCCTCATATTCTCCCTTTGATTAAAGAGCCTGTTAAGGAAGGAGAGGTTCCCTACACCATCTTATATCCTGACATGCCAACATCATGGGAGGAGATGCAGAAGAGTTGGATCCAACTCAAGGAAGAAAGGGATACTTTTGAAGCCAGCTTCTACGCCAGTGAAAAGAAGGTTTTGGAGCTTACCCGCCGACTTCACGAGGAGGAGACCCTCAACACTTACATCGCACCAAAGAGGATGCGCAACGTCTTTTTACCTTAAGAAGTTTTTGTAATATTTGGCCCATGGGGCATTTATGTACTGACAAAATTTCTTCTTATTAATATGACGTGTGTTCTTTTTGTCTGCAACAATTTTGAATTTCCAAATCCTTGAATGCATTGCATGAATAAACATATCATTCATCATATGCATAAGCAAGTCTTCACACCAGGTTTCCTTATCTTTCTGCTGTTTATTTCAGTAAGATGGATCTCGAACAGACGGTCAAAGATATGCAGGCACAAAACTCGCAGTTTCAACAGCTCCTTATGACCTTAGCAAAGGGTCAGGAGGATCTTAAAGCACTGCTAGGGAATAAAGAGCAAGAAAAAGGAAAAAAGAAGAAGAAAAGAGTTGGGGTAGCTACACTGGGAAGAAGGTTTGAGAATGAAGCCAGGAGAGTTCTTGAATTCCCCTTCACATCTGATGAGGGGACCGGTAAAGGAAAGGGGGCTGCATTACCTTCTGAGTCCGAGGCTCAAGAGGAAGAGGTAGAGGAAGATGAAGACTACTCAGAGCAGCAATACCCGCCAGCGGATGACAAATACAAAAACCTGGAGGATAGACTGGCAGCTATGGAGCTGCAAAGGGTTCCCGGGCTAGATTTTGAAGAATTGGGATTGATTGCTGGGATTGTGATCCATCCAAAGTTTAAGGTGCCAACTTTTGCAAAATACGATGGTCTGTCTTGCCCGAAGATGCACCTAAGGTCGTATGTCAGAAAAATTCAACCTCACTCATCTGATAGAAATATTTGGGTACACTTCTTCCAGGATAGCCTGTCTGATACACAGCTAGATTGGTTCTACCAGCTTGAGAGGTCAGAGGTGCATAATTGGGAGGACTTGGCAGCTGCCTTTTATCGCCAGTATCAATATAACGCTGACTTGGCACCAACCTGTACTCAGCTACAAAGTATGGGGATGGCCTCAAATGAGGGATTCAAAGAATACGCCCAGAAATGGCGCGACTTGGCCGGAAGAGTGAAGCCACCTCTTTCAGATAAGGAACTAGTTGATATGTTCTTGGGGACCCTATCTGGCCCATTCTTCAACCATTTAATCGGGAGCTCTTCCGCAAGGTTTACTGAATTGATTCTGACTGGCGAACGGGTGGAAGCTGGTATTAAGAGTGGGAAGATTCAAAGGGATGCCTCTGCATCTACAACTGTTAAAAAATCATTTCCAGCCAAGAAGGAGGCAGCTGTTGTGTACTCTCAAAAGGGATCGGGAAGAATTGAGCGCCGGCCGACTGTGGGGGCCGTGATGATTCAAAATTCGTCAAATGATCAGCCTCGTACCAATCAGTCTAGACCTAACCAGCAACGGGTAGAACGGCCACAACGGCAGTTCACCCGCATCAATATGACGCCTGCACAAGTTCTTCCCCATTTGTTGAAGTTGAATCTGACTGGTTTAAAGGAGGCACCGAAAAACCCTAACACCACATCTCCATACTATCATGCCAATGCCAAATGTGCCTACCATTCTGATAGCGCCGGACATGACACCAACAACTGTTGGGCGCTAAAGAATAAAATTCAAACTTGATAGATGCAAAAGAGGTTGAGTTTGATGCTCCAGAGAAGCCGGACGTAATATCCGCTCCAATTCTGAAGCATGGTCGCAATGTCCATGCTATTGAAGAAGATCTGTATGTTGCTGCTGTTGATGATCTGGTAACTCCATTACTGACAATCAAGTTGAATCTGTTGAAGGCTGGGATTTTCCCAGGATGTAAAGAAGACTGCTACTGTTGTTCCTCCCTACCAATCGACTGTCCATTGCTGAAGATAGGCATCCAAGGCCTAATGGACAGCCAACAAATTCTTTTCGAAAAGATTCATGCTACTCCAACCCCTATCAAAGATGTTTCAATAATCACCATTTCCACCAATCTTTCCAAGGTCCCTAAAAAGCCTGTTAAGATTACATCAGTTCCGAAGATTGTACCTCTGAAAATAACCATGCCTGGGCCTGTCCCCTACAAATCTGACAAATCGATACCGTGGAATTATGGTGGAGAAATCTACTACCACGGTGTTAAATAAGTTGAGATAACTGAAGAGAGCTCTGACGAAGACAATGCCGACATTGGAAACATTGCCGGTACGAGCAAGATTACCCGAAGTGGGAGAATTTTCTCTCCAGAGATTGCCCCTCCAAAGGCAATCTTTGGACCCTCAACTACTGCCAAGGTTACTCCTGCACCGATAAAACTCTCTGCAAGAACTCCGTTAATTGAAGAAGTTGTTACTCCTGTGGTTGTCCCTCCTACTCCTGCTGATAAGGGGAAAGGGATCCAAGATGAGCTCGTCAAGACGAGGGCTCAGCCATTGGTCATCCCCGAAACCTCTAAGAAAGAAATGGAGGAGATTCTGAAAATAATTAAGAAGAGTGATTATGACGTGGTGGAGAAACTGGGGCAAACCCCCTCGAAGATCTCCATGTTAGCTTTGCTTCTTTGTTCGGAGGCTCATGACAAGGCCTTGATAAGGTTTTTGAAGACAGCCCATGTGCCCCAGGAAACCTCAGCCGATCAATTTCAGGATTGTGTAGCCAGCCTTACTGCCGACAACGGCCTGGGTTTCTATGACGTTGAACTGACTCTGAAAGGAAGAAAGCACAATGACGCATTGCATGTGTCAGTTGAATGCCGAGGAACTACTCTTGCCCATGTTTTGGTCGACACTGGTTCTTCTCTAAATGTGCTGCCTAAGAAGGCTCTGGATCGATTGGATTGTGAAGGCTTGGAGCTGAAGCCAAGTAATATCATTGTCAGGGCCTTTGACGGGTCTAAAAGAATGGTGCATGGGGAGGTCGACATTCCCATCAAGGTGGGCACTGAAGTATTCCACTCAACTTTCTATGTGATGGACATCCGTCCGTCATACTCTTGCTTGCTAGGAAGACCATGGATACATAATGCTGGCGCAGTCACTTCCTCCCTACATCAGATGTTGAAATACCCCGTCAAGGGAAAAATAATAACCGTACACGGTGAGGAGGAGTACATGATCAGTCATCTGAACTCCTTTAGGGATGTGGAAGTGGAGGGCGAATTCATTGAAACACCGTTCCAACACTTCGAGGAAATTGCTCCCAAGGTTGCAGTAGCAAAGACAGTAGTTGAGGTACCCAAGCAGGTGGCCAGGATGGCATCTCTGAAAGACGCAAAGGATGCAATGAAGGAGGGGAAGAGCTCAACATGGGGTCAGTTACCTGACTTTCCTCACAAAACAGACAAGTTTGGGTTGGGATTTACCATTGCGGGGCAAAAAGCTATGCGTCGCTCAAAAATTGAAAGAACACCCATCAAGATTTCTCCTCATGGAATCAATGCTTTAGAAGACGAAGACGAAGAGGGTAACATTGAAGACTGGATATTCCCAACCATCTAAGAGGGACTGCACAATTGGGAGGCGAAAGACTTTGTCCCCATTACTTTCATTAATCAGTAACTTATCTTTCGAACATTTCCTGTTGGTCTGTAATAATTACTTTTAAACAATCTGCACACTTCTTTTTCACCTCATGCCTTGCCCGGGGCATGTAGGTCCATTTGTAAGGGTTTTGATTCTCTTCATATTCATATGCCATGTTTAATGATTCATTGGACGTTTTTCATTTATAAACTGTTGTGTTCATTTTCTTTCTTTTTGCATTTTTGTTTGTTTAAGGATGGCTATCCCTTACACACACCCACACTCACAAATGCAGGTACCCATCCACTCTGGATTCTATGGGTGACTATTCTGCTGTATCCTTCAATAAATCTGAAGATTTGGTTAACCAGGCTAAATACGAAGATGATAAAGATTATGAAGTACCAGGAGAGCTAGCCAGACTTCTACAACAAGAAGAGAGGGCCATCTTGCCTCATGAAGAGTTGTTGGAAACAGTCAACTTAGGAACAGAGGAAGACCGGAAGGAAGTACAAGTGGGTGCCAATCTGGAACCAAGTGTCAAGGAGCGCTTAGTACAACTGTTGAATGAATATGTTGAAATCTTCACCTGGTCTTATGAAGACATGCCGGCTTTAGACACATAGTGGTCCACCGTCTCCCCACAAGAGAGGATTGTCCACCGATCAAGAAAAAAGTCCGCCGAATGAGGCCCGACATGTCTGAGAAGATTAAAGCTGAAGTAATGAAGCAATTCAACGCTGGCTTTCTGGCTGTTACATCCTATCCGCAATGGGTTGCTAACATTGTGCCCGTTCCTAAAAAAGATGGCAAGGTCAGAATGTGTGTGGACTACCGGGATTTGAACAGGGCTAGCCCTAAAGATGATTTTCCGCTACCGCATATCGACATTTTGATTGACAACACAGCTCAGCACAAGGTGTTTTCCTTCATGGACGGATTCTCGGGCTACAACCAGATCAAAATGGCCCCCGAGGACATGGAGAAAACAACCTTTGTTACACAATGGGGTACCTTCTGCTACAAGGTGATGTCGTTCGGACTGAAGAACGCAGGGGCAACTTATCAACGTGTCATGGTAGCTTTGTTTCATGATATGATACATCATGAGATCAAAGTTTACGTAGACGACATGATAGCTCGATCACAAACAGAGGAGGAACACCTTGAACATTTGCAGAAGCTGTTTGCCAGGTTGAAAGAGTACAAACTCAGGCTGAATCCAAGTAAGTGCACTTTTAGAGTTAGGTCTGGTAAACTTCTAGGATTTATTGTCAGCAACAAAGGCATTGAGGTCAATCCAGCAAAAGTAAAGGCTATACAAGAAATTCCTGCCCCCCGTACTGAAAAGGGGGTTAGAGGGTTCTTGGGGCGCTTGAACTATATTGCCAGATTCATCTCTCATCTGACGTCTACCTGTGAGCAAATTTTCAAACTATTGAAGAAAGATCAGGTAGTCGAATGGAACGAAGATTGCCAAGCTGCTTTTGATAAGATCAAGGAGTATTTGCTAGAACCTCCTATTCTGATGCCACTCGTCGAAGGAAGACCGTTGATCATGTATCTGACCGTTTTGGATAACTCAATGGGGTGCGTACTGGGCCAGCATGACGAGTCTGGTCGAAAAGAGCATGCCATTTATTACCTTAGCAAAAAGTTTACCGACTGTGAGACTCGCTACTCACTGCTTGAGAAAACTTGCTGCGTTTTGGTATGGGATGCTCGCCGACTAAGACAGTATATGTTGACTCATACCACTTTGTTGATTTCCAAAATGGATCCTATCAAGTATATCTTCGAGAAGCCTGCTTTATCTGGGAGAATCGCTAGATGGCAGATGATCCTGACTGAGTATGACATCCAGTATACTACCCAAAAAGCTATAAAGGGGAGTATACTAGCTGACCATCTATCTCATCAAGCTATCGAAGATTATCAATCCATGAGATTCAACTTCCCGGACGAGGACATCATGACTCTGGACAACATTGAAGGTAACGGACCGTATGACGGACCTGAAAAAGGATCCCTATGGACCCTGTACTTTGATGGTGCTTCAAATGCACTTGGAAACGGTATCGGTGCGGTACTCATTTCCCCGGAAGGTTTCCACACACCTTTCATGGCCCGACTTTGCTTCAGCTGTACCAACAACATGGCCGAATATGAAGCTTGCATCTTTGGTCTCAAGGCTGCTATAGACTTGGGGATCAAATCTTTGATCGTATTTGGGGACTCGACTTTGGTTATCAGTCAAATCAAAGGAGAGTGGAATACCAAACATCCTAATCTTATCCCATACAAAGAACATGTCCTGACATTGTTGCCTCATTTCGAGAAAATCACCTTCGAGCATTTCCCGCGAGAAGAGAATCAGCTAGCAGATGCTTTGGCAACAATGTCCTCCATGTTTAAACTCAACTGGGATAACGAGGCTCCCCAAATCACCATTGAGCGAATGGATGAACCTGCGCATTGTCATGAGATTAATACCGAAGAAGTAGTGGAACAACCCTGGTTCCATGAAATCAAAAGGTATCTCCAGACTAGAGAATATCCCGAAGGAGCTTCAGTAAATGACAAGAAGTTCCTAAGGAAATTTGCTGCCAAGTTCTTCCTGAGCAACAGCATCCTCTACAAATGCAACCATGATTGTGTTTTACTCTGATGTGTAGACAAAGCTAAAGCAGAGTTGATCATGACCGAGATACACAGTGGCACATTTGGCACCCACTTGAGCGGGCATACAATGGCTAAGAAGATTCTAAGGGCAGGTTATTACTGGTCTACTATGGAAGTTGATTGCCATCAACATTCCCGTACTTGCCACAAATGTCAAGTTTACACTGACAAGATTCATATTCCTCCTGTTCCTCTCAACGTTCTGACAGCTCCTTAGCAATTTGCAATGTGGGGCATTGACATGATTGGAGAGATCAAGCCCACAGTGTCTAATGGACATCGCTTCATCCTGGTCGCCATTGACTATTTTACCAAATGGGTCGAAGCAGCTTCCTTCGCCTCTGTTACAAAGAATGTGGTTGCCCGCTTCATCAAGCAGAACCTCATATGCCGGTATGGTGTCCCCGACAGGATCATCACAGACAACGGTACAAATCTGAACAATATTATGATCACCGCTTTACGCGAACAGTTCAAGATTTATCATCATAATTCATCTCCCTATCGGCCGAAGATGAACGGTGTTGTTGAAGCTGCGAACAAAAACATAAAGAAGATCATTCAGAAAATGACAGTCACCTACAAGGACTGGCATGAGATGTTACCGTTTGCTCTGCATGGATACCGTACCACGGCACGAACTTCAACGGGGGCAACCCCATTTTCTTTAGTATATGGCATGGAAGTTGTCCTACCCATGGAAGTTCAGATTCCTTCTTTAAGGATTATGAAGGACGCTGGTTTGAATAAAGACGATTGGATTCATACCCGACTTGATCAACTCAATTTAATCGACGAGAAGCGACTCACTACTGTTTGCCATGGTCAGACGTATCAAAAACGGATGATCAAGGCTTTCAACAAGAAAGTCAGACGTCAAGTATATCAAGTCGGAGATCTAGTAATCAAGCAGATTATCTTGCCGCAAAGTGATCCCAGGGGAAAATGGACTCCTACTTACGAAGGACCATTTGTAATCAAGAGCATATTTTATGGCGGTGCAATGATTTTGACCACCATGGATGGCGACGATTTGTCGCACCCTGCGAACGCAGACATAGTCAAAAGATACTACGCATAAAATAACCCGACAAGTTGAAAACCCGAAAGGGCGACTTGGGAAAAAATGGGCATCCCGGTGAACCAAAAACCCGAAAGGGCGGTTCAGGCAAAAATTAGGGATAAAACAAAAAATCTGTACACCCGGAAAGTCGAAAACCCGAAAGGGCGGCTTGGGCAAAAAGGGGTTTCCCGGTGGATCGAAAACCCGAGAGGGCGGTCCAGGCAAAAGTTAGGGAATTAAAGCGTATGACTATGTCTCGTCGGATCACTTTAAAGAACAATCTCTTCATCAACCAGCTCCAAGATTTTGATCAATCCAGTCATCGGCGGACGAAGCATTGAATGGACAGATATTCAGAGTTGTGAAGGTTATAGCAGAATGGGGATCCCATGGAATTGTTTCACATAGCCATCTTTCTTTTGCATAATTTTTTTAAATTTTTACGACAACATCCTCTTACTAGGATGCCTGTCTCCTTTGTACAAAGATACTCATAAAAAAGTTAATACAAATACTTTTCCAAATACAGAAATTTGCTTTGTCGTCCTTTTTCTCTTTTGCACTTATGTTTTATTTGAGAAACGTCCAGTGTTTTGTTAAATAGGCATATGCATTTGAACATAATCATTCTCTTACAAATCAAGAAAGATGATTGCAGATAGTTTAAGGGTACAGATAGATATCTTGATTCCCTTTCAGAAGGAATCCCTAGCAGAATTAAACTCCAAATTCCTCAACAAAGTCAAAATCCAGAACTTAATTCCCCAAACAGAATTAAACTTCAGGATCTCCAGCAGAACATAAGCTTTTTTCAAAACTGATTTCCCCCAGCCAGAGAGCCTTCTAGAACTCAATTCCCCTCAAAGTTAAGTTTCAGTATCCCCAGTGGAGCCTTAAAAATCTGAAATTCCTATCCCCAGTTGAAGTCAAAACTACCAATCCCCAGCGGAGCTAAAACTTCCAACTATCAATCTCCAGCGGAACCAGACTAGTGAACCTTCTCCCCACAGAGATACTTCCCGCCAGACTGAAGATTCTCAGTCTTACTTCTCCAGCATAAGTCTACCAGGTTCTGGACTCCCTAGTAGAGATCATCAGAATTCTCTTTCCCCGCAAGTCACTAAGGAGTTCCAATCCCCAGCAGTGGTCCTAAGATCCCTCAACAATTGAAGATCCTGTTCCCCGGACAGTCAGCAGTCAATGAGGATGTCTCATCTTCAGCAACCAAAGATTCCTGTGATCCCCTATAGCAGTCAATGATTCACTTTCCCCGGAAACGGTCAAGATTCTCTCATCTCCGGCTATCCAGGATTCATCCATCCTCAGCAAGACAGCTCATCAGCTTACATGCGCATTCATTACATTCATATATCATAAACATTGATATAACATATATATTTCATCATACATATCATGCGACATAACTTTGTGTTTTAGCTAACATTTCATCCTTTTCAGGATAAGATTAAAAGGCTATCATTAACAATTATTCAGATACAGTATGGATACACCCCAGACACGACGGTCATTCTATTACTCATTCAGAATTTCAAGTCAGATACAGTACATATACACCCCAGACACGGCGGTCATTCTACTACTCATTCAGACTACAGCAATTAGATACAGACTAGATACGCTCCAGACACGGCAGCCATTCTATCTCTCATTCAGATTCATTCATCAACCTCAAGGTTCAGTGCATTCCAAACACGGACACCATTCTGACCCTTACAACAGCAGTTTGATTCTCCCCAGTGCATTCGCCACGGAAGTCATTCTGTTATTTATTCAGATCCCAGTTATAGTTTCAGATACACTCCAGACGCGGAAGTCATTCTGCTACTCATACAAATCTCAACTTCAGATACAGTCCAGATACGCTCCAGACACGGTTGCCATTCTATCACTCATTCAGAATTTATCCCTAGCACGCAGTTGCTCCATACACAGATATTTCTCTGTCACCCAGATACAATGCAGATACACTCCAGACACGGCAGTCATTCTGATGTTCATTCTACATCCAAACAAAGTTACAGCTCAGATACGCCCCAGACACGGAGGCCATTCTTTTGCTCATACAAACTCAATCTCTAGATACAGTTCAAATACATTCCAGACACGGATACCATTTTCATCCTCATTCTTCTGACCTATCACATTACATTTCAACAAACATTCCAGATGGCATCTTTAAGCCCATCTCCAGATGGCATATTTAAGCCCATCTCCAAATGGTGTCTTTAAGCCCATTCCCGCATCCATGTTCCGACGAGTGCAAATTTACGGGCACTCTAGTGTCCAATCTCCTTTTACCTTCGAGACGCGAAAGGCAAACTTGCCAATCTAACTCTTCAGGTGCAAGAAGATTGAACAGGGGCAACTGTTGTACCCCAAACTTTGCCCTCTCATTTCATCAACATTTTCTCACCACAAGACCCTTGGAGCTCAAGATCAAGTTAGGGTTTGCTCTGCTCAAGACTCCTCCTTGCACTGTTGACCCAAATTAGGGTTTGAGTTTGCACAAAGATGTTTTGACCTAAAACTCCCAAAGTGACTTTCATGCTTCATGTTGGACTCACAAGTTTATCCATACCAAGTTTCAAGCCTTGATTCCAATCTTTGCCCAGTCAATTGGACAGTTGACCTAGAAATCAGTTGTATTAGGGAAAAAGTCAATTGTGGCCAATTGACAGTCAAACTTCATAATTTTTGACCCACATCAACATAATGAACTCATATGAACCATTTGGTCAAGTTTGGATCACAATTCCACAAGAAATTTGATCAGATCACCAAAAGGGCAAAATGGTCATTTTTAGGGTTTTGACTGCACAAAGGCAATTTTTGACTGTTTGACCTAACCAATGGCAAACCAAGTTCACACATAGACTCAAGGACTCAATGGCATTGTCTTGACACATTCAACAAGTTCAAAAGATCCAAAATGCATAGGATTGACAGATGAATTTTCCAGTCAACTGATCAAAATTTGATTGTATACTGAAAAGTCAAACTTTGACTTTTTGGTCAAAATCAAGTGCCAAGATTCATTTTTCATCAAGACATGTCAAATTATGAAACTTGTTCATCAAGAAACCCAAAATTGCAAATTAGGGTTTAAAATGAAGAAATTTCATAACTTAGAAATTTTCTAAGTTATAAAATTTCCTTATTTTTTCCTAACTTTGTCCCATTTTTTCACCAAGATGAAAATGGATTCAAACAAAACTCAAAACATGAAAGTTGTAGTACATTGCAAAATCTACAACTTTGATTCATAAGGTTTTCTCAAAGGAAGCTTGTAGCTCAAGTTATGATTTTTGGAACAAGGGTGCAAAACATTTTTAACTTAGAAAAATTTTGACCTATTCTAGGCAGGATTTTTGCCCAACTTCATGGCCATTTTTCACATGCTTACACTTAGAGTTTCAATTTGCATTACAAAGATGGATTGTAGTACACATTCCAAGATTTCCAAATTGTCCAAGAACTTCTCAAACACCCTTGTGGTTAGGGAGAATCGAATTTGCAAAGTTGGGCAAAATCCATTTTTGTTCATAACCAAATACATGTTCATACATTGGCATTTTTCAAATCAGCTTATACAAGCTAGCTTGCAGGCCTCAAAACCAGTCTCACACACCATAATTAAATTCCTAACCATTGTGCTAAGGTGTTATTTTGTTCATTTGGTCATTACATGCAAGATTAACCCTTAATTGGAAAAAGTAAATTTTCCATTTTGGAAAAGATGCACTTTATGTCAAATAACAATTCCAAGAGGCATGGGCCAGATCTTTGAAGATAGCATTTGTACACAAATCCCTCTGATCAAGAACAAGATGGGCAACATACTTTAGGGCATTGTACAGGCCTGTATTGAAACTTGCATTTTCTTGCTTCAAGTAGAAGAAACTTGGCAAAACACATACCATCTTTCATTCCTGCAAGCATAAGCCTAAGCAAACTTTGTTCTCATCTTGCATACACCCTAACTGACCTAAAACACGATTCCTTCATCCTCAATACCCCCTCATTCATCAAAACACCATTTTTCTGCAAGAAACAGGGCATCCCTGTAGATTGAGTTGCACAACTCAGTTTGCTCGTGCATTTTGGCCAAAGCTTATTCAAACACACTCCCTACCATCCATTGAAGCTATCCCAAGCCCTAGATACAAACTGTAACATCCCTAACCCCTGTTGCCATTTTCATTTTTCAGTTTTGCAGGTGAACTTCCATAGCACGATTCATAGTGATTCAAAGCAAGCTAGGTGTTGGAGAAGCATCCTTGGACTTCAGGCAAGCTGTACCAAAGCTCAAACTCCATTGAAGATACCTCCATTGATGTACACGACTCAAGCTGAAACAGGTAAAAACATGAACTTTTATCTCTCAATATAGGAAGAGTTAGGCTTAGGTTTGTGAATGAAACATGTTCTCCTCATAGCCCTGAAGCCATCCATGTATTTACTTTTCATTTATATTGAGTGTGCTGTGAGAATTTTGGCCAAGAACATTGAAGAAAAATTAGGTCAGAAATTGGGGATGAAGAAATTCTCCCTGGTTTCTTAGAGTTAGGTTAAGTTTTTTACATATTTGAACTCGTGATTTGATGCTCTACAATGTTTGTGTTATGAGTTTTGTGTAAAAGTCAAAGAATCAGGAGTTTGTTGTTTGAACAAGGAGGCGCGCGAAATTCAAACAGAATGGTTGGAGGTTGAAGAAGGTGGTGACTTGGGCTGGGCCTGAGTCACCCTTACTGTTTAGACCCCTTTTTTTCCATTTGCACCCCCTGGCCCATTGTGTGAAATATTCATTATTTTTGCATTTTTCTTTTTGATTCTGATTTTATATTTTTATTCAAACATGAAAAAACACTAAAAATATTTTCCACCCTTTTTTTGTATTTATTTGGCATTTATTTGTTTTATTTAGCATATAAATGTAAATAAATATAATACCTTTTTATTTAAAACACTAGAAAATAATACAAAAATAAATATTTTTCAGTTATTATTTTTTGTTTACCTTTTGAAAACATTTTCTAAAAACATATATTTTTGTAAATAATTAATATTTTATTCTTGTATATATTTAGTATATTAAAATATATAATATAAATACTTGTATATTTATTAGAATATTTAGGATAAAAATATGAAAATAATACATTTTTATTTTTATTAATATATGACACTAAAAAATACTTTGTTTTTACAATATACTTTTTTTTATTTTTGTGTATAATTAACAAATATTATATATAATTAATAAATAAATATTATTTATTTAGAAAACTAGGGTTTTGCCCTAAACCATAAAAATATTCAAAAATTGACTTTTTTTATTTTTGTTTATATTTCAC
The DNA here is from genome assembly GCA_948472305.1 of Vicia faba. Classification (NCBI taxonomy): domain Eukaryota; kingdom Viridiplantae; phylum Streptophyta; class Magnoliopsida; order Fabales; family Fabaceae; genus Vicia; species Vicia faba. Next base: position 26,286 of record CATIWC010002601.1, on the reverse strand, counting down.
ATGAAAAAATGCTTTCACATACATAAAAAATCTTTTTGTGCATAATACATTTTTGCATATTTATTATATTTATTTAAATATTGTACAATTTGATATTTGTATATTCAATATGGATGTAATAGTTTAGAGTTAATTTCTTGTCAAATATCCCCCCATTCAAACATTTGTACCCACATCCCCATAATCATGTTGTAATAATTTAGGACTTTAAATTTCCGCATTTAAAAGCTTTCAAATTATGCCATGATAGATTTAGGGTTTGTATGCAAATCAAATAACAAATAGCTTGACCTAATTCAAGATAAAAAAGCATGAAAATGGACAACACAGTGCACACTTGCACCCTTAGGGTTACTCCACTTGTTGCCTTCAAAAATGGGCCATGTTGCATGTTGAGTGTCTTTGGCAAAACAAAAATAAATCAAATGATCATAGTCCCTCGATGATGCTTTCTCAAGTTGCCTAAAAAATGATCAAGTCCCTCAAAGAGAAAATTGCCAAATACACTTAGCACTATTGCATTCATGGTCTAAACGATGACCCGCGCCCGTCCCGTTAACATCCTAACACAAGATTGTCCACCAAATACAATGGTGGAACAATACTGTTAAAAGGGTTAAAACATAGGAAAGATCTTTGAGAAATTTAGGGTAGATAGCTCTTGGTTACTTGACCAACTTGCAAAACAAATCCTTGCCATTTTTCAAAACACACTCCACAACACAATTCCAAAACAACTTTCAAAACATTGAACATCTTTTCAAAAAGACAAACACCTTTGTAAAATATTCGAGTAAAGAATTGTTACAATGGTTGCCTAGACAAGGCATCTTTTTCAAAACATTTTCAAAACCACACACACAAAGCACCATTTCAAACAATTGAAAGCACCATTTCAAACAATTGAAAATGCAAGGCAAGTGATCTAAGCAAGTAACTAAGAGCCCATGGATAACCATGGATAGAAAGGGTGATAATACCTTCCCTTTCTGTAATCTACTCCCCGAACCCAAGAAAACATCTCAAAGGTTTTTCCTGTGCTTTTTAACCTTTCCTTAGGATAAATTAAAAAGTCGGTGGCGACTCTTGCTAAACCGAAACATTTGCGAAAACAAACGCAAACCTCAAGTTAGTTCTCCCACCGTATCACATAGTGGAACAACCCTGGTTCCATGAAATCAAAAGGTATCTCCAGACTAGAGAATATCCTGAAGGAGCTTCCGTCAATGACAAAAAGTTCTTAAGGAGATTTGATGCCAAGTTCTTCCTAAGAAATGGCATCCTTTATAAGCGCAGCCATGATTGTGTTTTACTTTGTTGTGTGGATAAAGCTGAAGCAGAGTTGATCATGACTGAGATACACAGTGGCACATTTGGTACCCACTTAAGCGGATATACGATGGCTAAGAAGATTCTAAGGGCAGGCTACTACTGGTCTACCATGGAAGCTGATTGTCACCAACATTCCCGTACTTGCCACAAATGCCAAGTCTATGCTGACAAGGTACATATTCCTCTTGTTCCTCTCAACGTTCTAACAGCTCCTTGGCCATTCGCGATGTGGGGCATTGACATGATTGGAGAGATCCAGCCTACGGCATCCAATGGGCATCGCTTCATCCTGATGGCTATTGACTATTTTATCAAGTGGGTCGAGGCAACTTCTTATGCCTCAGTTACAAAGAATATGGTTGCCTGCTTCATCAAGCATAATCTCATATGCCGGTATGGTATCCCCGACAGGATCATCACGGACAACGGTACAAATTTGAACAACACTATGATCACCGCTCTGTGCGAGCAGTTCAAGATTTATCATCACAATTCATCTCCCTATCGTCCGAAGATGAACGGTGTTGTTGAATCCGCGAACAAAAATATCAAGAAGATCATTCAAAAGATGACAGTCACCTACAAGGACTGGCATGAGATGTTATCGTTTGCTCTGCATGGATATCGTACCACGGCACGTACTTCAACAGGGGCAACCCCATTTTTTTTGTGTATGGCATGGAAGCTGTTCTACCCATGGAAGTTCAGATTCCTTCCTTAAGGATTATGAAGGACGCTGGTTTGAGTGAAGACAATTGGATTCAAACCCGGCTTGATCGACGAGAAGCGACTTACTGCTGTTTGTCATGGTCAGACGTATTAAAAATGGATGATCAAGGCTTTCAACAAGAAAGTCAGACGTCAGGTATATCAAGTTAGAGATCTTGTAATCAAGCGGATCATCCTACCGCAAAGTGATCCCAGGGGCAAGTGGACTCCTACTTACGAAGGACCATTTGTGATCAAGAGCATATTTTCTGGTGGGGCAATGATTTTGACCACCATGGACGGCAAAGATTTGCCACACCCTGCGAACGCAGACATAGTCAAAAGATATTACGCGTAAAACGACCCGGCAAGTTGAAAACTAGAAAGGGCGACTTGGGCAAAAATGGGCATCCCGGTGAATCGAAAACCCGAAAGGGAGGTTCAGGCAAAATTAGGGATAAAACAAAAAATTTGTACACCCGACAAGTTGAAAACCCGAAAGGGCGACTTGGGCAAAAAAGGGTTTCCCGATGGATCGAAAACCCGAAAGGGTGGTCCAGGCAAAAGTTAGGGAATTAAAGCGTATGACTATGTCTCGTCAGATCACTTTAAGAACAAGCTCCAAGCTTCTGATCAACCCAGTCATCGGCGGACGAAGCAGCGAATGGACAAGATATTCAGAGTTGTGAAGGCTATAGCAGAATGGGAATCCCATGGAATTGTTACACATAGCCATCTTTCTTTTGTATAAAATTTTTCAATTTTTACGACAACATTCTCTTACTAGGATGTTTATCTCCTTTGTACAAAATACTTACACAAAGTTAAATACAAAGATACTTCAAAGTGCATAAATTTGCTTGCCTTTCTTTTCTTTTTTACACTTATGTTTATTTTGAAAACGTCCAATGTTTTGTTAAATAGGCATATGCATTTGAATATAATCACTGCTTACAAGTAAAACGAAATTGAAAAAGGATAATTACCCATAGGTTGAAGGTGTAGGAAGATATTTTTGTGCCATCTCAGAAGAAATCCCCTACGATACATCATTCAGATCCTCAACAAGGCTAAATTTGGAGTATATTTCCCCAGTGGAGTTAAGCTTCAAGATCCTCAGCAGAGCTAGTGCATTCTAAACTTGATTCCCCAGCTGAGTTAAGTTTCAAAATTCCCATCAGAGTTAAGCTTCAAGATCCCCAGTGGAGCTCGAAAACCCTGAAAATCCTATCCCCAGCGGAGCCAGAATAGTGAACATTTTCCCCACAGAGTTATCTCTCAGCAAGATCGAAGAATCTCGGTCTCATTTCTCCAAGCAGAAGCCTCCTAGGTTTTAACTCCCCAGTAGAGATTTTAGAGTTTTTCCTATTTCCCAGGAAAGTCATGAAGGATTCTCATTCCCTGCAGAAATTGTCAAAGGCCTTGTGAATCCCCACAAATCACCGAGGATTTTCAATCTCCAGCAGTGGTCCCAGAATTTCTCATTCTCAACAATCAAAGATCTTTAATCCCCAAGCAGTCAGCAAGGATTTCTCATCTTCAGTATTCAAAGATTTTTGGATCCCCAGCATTGGTCAAGGATTTACTTTCCCCGACAGCAATCAAAGATTTTATTATCTCTAGTTATCAAGGATTTACTCTCCTCAGCAAGACAGCTACTCAGCTTACATGCACATCCATTACATTCATATATCATAAACATTGATGAAATACAGTTCATTGCATCATACATATCATGCAACATAACTTTGTGTTTTAGCTAACATTTTACCCTTTTCAGGATAAGATTAAAAGGATATTGTTAACAATTATTCAGATACAGTATGGATACACCCCAGACGCGGCGGTCATTCTATTACTCATTCAGAATTTCAAGTCAAATACAGTACAGATACACCTCAGACACGGCGGTTATTCTACTACTCATTCAGACTTGAGCAACCCGATACATACTAGATACGCTCCAGACACGGCAGACATTCTATCTCTCATTCAGATTCAACTATCAACCACAAGTTCAGATACGCTCCAGACACAGATGCCATTCTGGCCCTTACACCAACAGTTTGATTCTCCCCAGTGCAACCGCCACGGAAGTCATTCTGTCACTTATTCAGATCCCCGTTACAGTCTCAGATACACTCCAAACACAGAAGTCATTCTGCTACTCATATAGATCTCAACTCCAGATACAGTCCAGATACGCTCCAGACACGGTTGCCATTCTGTCACTCATTCGAAATTTATCCCCAGCCCAGAGATGCTCCATACACGGATGTTTCTCTGTCGCCCATTCAAAATTCAGATACAATACAGATACACTCCAGACACGGCAGTCATTCTGATATTCATTCGAAGATCAAATATAGTTACAGCTCAGATACGCTCCAGACACAGACTCCATTATTTTGCTCATACAGACTCCGACTCCAGATACAGTTCAAATGCATTCCAAACACGGATACCATTTTGACGCTCATTCTTCTGACCTACCGCATTGCTATTCAACAAACATTCTTGGATGGAATCTTTAAGCCCATCTCCAGCAAGATTCTACCATCTCCAAATGGCATCTTTAAGCCCATTCCCTTATATATGTTTTGACGAGTGCAAATTTTAGGGCACTCTAGTGTCCAATCCTCTTTTACCTTTGAGTCACGAAAGCCAAACTTGTCAATCTAACTCTTCAGGTTCAAGAAGATTGAACAGGGGCAACTGTCGTACCCCAAAATTTGCCCTCTCATTTCATCAACATTTCTCATCACAAGACTCTTGGAATTCAAGATCAAGCTAGGGTTTGCTCTGCTCAAGACACCTCCTTGCACTATTGACCTAAATTAGGGTTTGAGTTTGCACAGGGATGTCTTGACCTACAATGCCCAAAATGACTTTCATAGTTCATGTTGGACTCACAAGTTTGTCCATACCAAGTTTCAAGCCTTGATTCAAATTTTTGCCTAGTCAATTGGACAGTTGACCTAGAAATCAGCTGTATTGGGGAAAAAGTCAATTGTGGCCAATTGACAGTCAAACTTCATGAATTTTGACCCACATCAACATTATGAACTCATATGAACCATTTGATCAAGTTTGGATTACAATTCCACAAGAAATTTGATCAGATCACCAAAAGGGCAAAATGGTCATTTTTAGGGTTTTGACTGCACAAGGGAAATTTTTGACTGTTTGACCTAGCCAATGGCAAATCAAGCTCAACCATGGACTCAAGAACTCAATGACATTGTCTTGACCCATTCAAAAAGTTCAAAAGATCTCAAATGCATAGGATTGACAGATGAATTTTTCAGTCAACTGATCAAAATTTGACTGTATACTGAAAAGTCAAACTTTGACTTTTTGGTCAAAATCAAGTGCCAAAGGTCATTTTTCATCAAGACATGTCAAATTATGAAACTTGTTCATTAAGAAACCCCAAAATGCAAATTAGGGTTTAAAATGGAAAAATTTCATAACTTAGAATTTTTCTAAGTTATAAAATTTTCTTATTTTTTCCTAACTTTGTCCCATTTTTTCACCAAGATGCAAATGGATTCAAACAAAACTTGAAACATGAAAGTTGTAGTCTATCACAAAGTATACAAATTTGATTCACAAAGTTTTCTCAAAATAAGCTTGTATCTCAAGTTATGATTTTTGGAACAAGGGTACCTAAAATTTTTAACTTAGAGAAATTTTGCCCTAGTTTAGGCAGGATTTTGACCCATCTTCTTGGCCATTTTTCACATAGTTCCACTTGGAGTTTCAAGTTGCATTTCAAAGATGTATTATAGTAAATGTTGCAAGCTTTACAAATTGTCTAAGAACTCCTCAAACAACTTTGTGGTTAGGGAGAATCGAATGCTTGAAGTTGGCAAAAACTCACTTTGAAACCATGGCCAATACATGCTCATACCAAGTTGCAAATCTGACCAAAATAGCTCAGTACATGATTACAGGCCTCTAAACCAATTTACACTCCAAAATTCAATGCAAATACATTGGATATTGATATTGTTCTGATCAAGAGAGCTTTGTACATTGAACTTTTCCATTTTGAGCATAAAGGTCATACTTCCATTTTCATAAAGGCCACTTTATGTCAATTTCCATTTTCTTGAGCCTTGGACTTTTTTTTCCTTGCAGCAAACAACTTCTCTAATCTCAGGCATAGTACACCAAGTTGAGCATTCTTGTAACTAGCCTGTACAGGCCCTAGCTTGGACAGTTCACAACTTTGCTTTCAAAACAAGTCAAATGGCCAAAAGCTTGTATCTCACACATCTGATAAAACCAACTAAGACAAAGTTTTCAAACAAGTTTGGCATATCCTCACAAGTCAGAAACATGATCCCTTGACCCCTTAAACCTCCTTGTACACAAAATCATTGTTTTTCTGCAAAACAGGGCAAGCCCTGCAGAACCACCTCCATCTCCACTTTCCCTCGTGCGTTTTGCCTCAAATTTGTTCCAATACCTTCCATTCAACTCACCTGAACTATACCAGACCTCCATTGCTAGCTGTAACACCATTAACACACATTGCCATTTTTGTTTCAAAGCTTTGCAGGTTGAGTTCTGTAGCACGATTCAAGCTGTTTCAAAACAAACTAAGCATTGGGAAAGCCTCATTGGACATCAGGCAAGCTCAAAAGAACCTCAAGCACCCTTGGAAGTTGCTGCTTTGTCCAGCTCGAAGTCAACTGAAACATGTATTTCATGAACTTCTATCTCTCTATTTAGGAATAGTTAGACTTAGGTTTGTGAATGAAAGATGTCGTATTCATAGCCCTGAAACCATACATGTGCTTAGTTTTCATTTATATTAATCGTGCTAGGAGAATTTTGTTCATGAACTTTCTGAAAAAACTAGGTTAAGAATTAGGGCTAGAGAAATTCTCTCTGGTCTTTGAGAGTTAGCTTAAGTTTTTTATATGGTTGGATTCGTTGTTTGATGCTCTACAAGTTTCATGTTATGAGTTTTGTCAAAAAAGCAAGGAATCAGGAGATAGCATTTTGTGTACAGAAGCGCGCGTATTTCTGTTCAAAGGAAGAAGATGAAGTTGGTTTTGGACTGGGCCTGTACAGGCTTGCTTTTGGCACCCCTCTCTTTTCTTTTTACACCCCCCTAGCCCATTTTTTGTACATTTGTCATTTTTGCATTTTTGTTTCATTTCTAATTTTGATATTTTATTTTCTAACATAAAAAACACTTAAAAATTATTTTCATAAATTTTTGTATTTATTTGGAATTTATTTTAATTATTACTAGTATAAAAATGTTTAAATGTTCTATATTATTTTTATTAAAACCTAAAAATAATGTAAAAAATATGTTATTTTCATTTATTATTTTTATTCACATTTGAAAATATTTTTTTGAAATATACACATTTTTGTAAATAATTTATTTTATTTTTATACACACTTAATATATTTAATATATTTAATACATATATGTACATGTTTTATTAATTAATTAGGACAAAAAACACAAAAATAATACATTTTTATTTTTATTAATATTTTATACTAAAAATGCCATTTTTTCAATATACTTATATTTTTGTACAAATTAATACAATGTTGTATATAAATAATAAATAATACTATTTATTTAAGAAATTAGGGTTTTGCCCTAAAAAACAATTGAAATTAACTTTTTATTTATTTGCATTTCACATTAAAAATACTTTTTCATACATAAAAAAACATTTTTTGCATAATACACTTTATTTAATATTTATTTATTGTATTTATTTAAATATTGTTTATTTAATATTATGCCTTACCCATTCAATATGGTTGTAATAATTTAGGATTTAATTTCTTGCAAAATGATCCCCAATTCAAATTTGTACCCCCCTCCCTATATCATGTTGTAATAGTGTAGAATTTAAATTCTTTCACTTTTAAAGCTTTCAATTATGCCATGATTAGACCTAGGGTTTGTATGCAAAATAAAATCAACAATTAGCTTGACCTAATCCAAGATAAAAATGCATGAAAAACAAACACAATGCACACTTGCACCCCTAGGGTTACAATCTACTTGTTGCCTTCAAAAATGGGCCATGATATGCATGTCAAGTACTTTGGCAAAACAAAAACAAAACAAAAGATCATAGTCCCTCGATGACGCTATCTGGGTTTCCTAAACAAAATGATCAAGTCCCTTAAGAAAAATTTCCAAAAACACTTGACACAATTGCTATCATGGTTTATACGATGACCCGCGCCTGTCCCGTTTAACATCCTAACACAAGGTTGTTCACCAAATACAATGGTGAAGCAACACTGTTAAAAGGGTTAAAAACATAAGAAAGATCTTTGAGTAAAATAGGGTAGACAAACTCTTAGTTACTTGATCAAAAAACTTGCAAAAAAACATCCTTGCTATTTTCAAAACACACTTCACAACACAATTTCAAAACCCTACTTTCAAACATTGAAAACTTTTCAAAATACAAAAACACCTTTGTATACATTCAAACAAGAATCATTACAAAGGTTGCCACAACGATGGCCTCTTTTCAAAACATCTTTCAAAATCACACACAAAGCACAATTTCAAACAATTGAAGAGCACCATTTCAAACAATTGAAAAGCAAAGCAAGTGATCTAAGCAAGTAACTAAGAGCCCATGGATAACCATGGATAGAAAGGGTGATAATACCTTTCCTTTCTATAATCTACTCCCCGAACCCAAGAAAACATCTCAAAGGTCTTTCCTGTGCTTTTTGACCTTTCCTTAGGATAAAATAAAAGTTGGTGGCGACTCTTGCTAAACCGAAACATTTGCAAACACAAACGCAAAATCCCAAGTCAGTTCTCCCACCGTATCACACCCAGTCACCAAGAATGTGGTGGCCAGATTCATCAGACACAACCTCATCTGCCGTTATGGTATCCCCAAAAGGATCATCACTGACAATGGGACTAACCTCAACAATTCCATGATCAAGGAATTGTGCACTCAATTTAAGATCAAGCATCACAATTCTTCTCCGTATAGACCGAAAATGAATGGCGCAGTCGAAGCGGCCAACAAAAATATCAAGAAGATTATGCAAAAAATGGTAGTGACCTATAAAGACTGGCATGAGACGTTACCATTTGCTCTACATGGCTATCGTACTTCAGCTAGAACATCAACTGGTGCAACTCCTTTCTCTCTAGTCTATGGCATGGAAGCTATTTTGCCAGTGGAAGTTTAATTTCCCTCGCTGAGGATTATGATCGAGGCAGGCCTAGGCGAAGATGAGTGGATTTAAACAAGATTGGATCAGCTGAACTTGATCGATGAAAAACGATTAGCTGCTATTTGCCATGGCCAGACGTATCAAAAACAAATGATCAAGGCCTTCAACAAAAAGGTCAAGCCTCGAGTATATCAAGTTGGTGACCTGGTGGTAAAATGCATCATTTTACCACAAGGTGACCCCAGAGGAAAGTGGACTCCCACCTATGAAGGGTCGTTTGTTGTCAAGAGAATTTTTTCTGGAGGTACCATGATGCTGACTACCATGGACGGCGAAGATTTCTCGCATCCTATAAACGCGGACATAGTTAAAAAATACTACGCATAAGAGACCCGTTAGGTTGACACACCTAAGCAAAAAGGGGCATCCCGGCAAACCAAAAGGTTTGGGAAAAAATTAGGGATATATGCAAAAGATTGTACACCCGGCAAGTTGAAAACCCAAAAGGGCGACTTGGGCAAAAAAGGGTATCCTGGTGGACCGAAAACCCAAAAGGGAGGTTCAGGAAAAAATTAAGGATTAAAAGCGTACAACTATGTCCTGTGGAATTAACACAGTCAATTCTATCACCAAGATCCGAGTTCAAATGGTCCAGGATCAATTCAATCAATTTCGATCAACGACAAAGGATGTTTGAAGACATTGGGGCAATAGTAGAGTTGGAAGGCAATAAGATAATTTCACATGGCTATTTGTTTTCATTATCAATGTTGTTTTCTTTTTGGAGATTTCCTCTTACTAGGATTTCCGTCTCTACGTACAAAAAACGTCTATTCATGGGCAAAATATCAATACAAATACACTTTGAAGTGCAAAATTTTCTATCTCTGTTTCAAATGCAAATTTGTCCAATGACTAAAATTGAATGAGCATATGAATATGAACATAATTAAAACTATTTGGCACATGTGTCCTGCCAAGAAGCAGCATCAACAAAGCATCAGCGCACAACAACAGTAAGCATCTCTTTAATGTATGTGAAATAGCCCCACAGAGTTATCTCATCATCATTATCCCTACCAAGGCGGTGACAATAAACCTTTCCCCAACGAAGTTTCCCACAACCTCCTTACACAGGATGATCCCTGGCCAGAGTCTCAACCTCTTGGCAACTTTCTTCCCAGCTAAGTCAATTTGTACAAGATTGAAGCCTAGGGGATCTCTTCCTAAAGGAAATTCACCTCCTCAACAGGGATTTATTTTCCCAACAGGGTAATTTTCCCCAGCCAAGTGCAAATTTCTCAACATACAATGATCAAGACACCACAAGTTACCCAGCTGAGCCCATCTTCCCCAACTGAGTATATCTTCCAAACGAGGTTTTCATCCCCAATAGAGTTAATTCCCCAGTTGAGTACAAACTCCCCAGTGAGTCCAAATTCTCCAACTGAGTCCATATTCCCCAGTTGAGTATGTCCTCTCCAACTGAACCCAAATTACCCAGCTGAGTATATTTTCTCTGACCAAGGCTATTTTCTCCGAACAGAATCTACCCTCCCCAGATGAGCCCATCATCCCTTGCTGAGTGTGTCCCCCCCAAGCTAAGTCTGCCTTACTCAACTGAGCCTATACTCTCCAGTTTGAATTTCCCTTTCATATGAATGCAAACCACAGGGCCATAACCCCTAATTCCAAGTAAAGCCTTCAACAAAGCCTTATTACTACCAAGAAATGCTATAAAGCCTGGATCCGACCAGATATTAGCACAATTTTCAAGTTATTACTGAAGCCTAGACCCGACCAGATAACAGTTTGACTTCTTCAATTACTGAAGCTCGGACCTGACCGGATAACTGATGATCTCAAAATGCTATGAACCCTGGACCCGACCAGATAATAGCCTAACCCTTCAAATATATAGAAGAACCTAAACTCAAATCCGACCAAGGTTTAATTTCTTTTCCCCACTAGAGTTGCCTCTCTATCCCCAACAAATGGCTGAGAAACCTGGACCCGACCAGATATCAGTTTTCATTTCCATCCTTTCAAGAAAGTCGTTGTGAAGCCTAGATCCGACTAGATAGCAATCATCCTCAGAAATTCATTGTGAAACCTGGAAACCGACCAGATAACAACTAAATCCCCAAGCAGTCTATTGTGAAGCCCGGACCCGACCAGATAATAATCGACCTCCTCAAAGAAATCTGTAAAGCCTGGACCCAACCAGATAACAGTTTTCAACCAGTTTCTTGTGAAGCCTGGACTCGACCAGATAACAATCGACCTCCTCAAAGAAATCTGCAAAGCCTAGACCCGACCAGATAACAGTTTTCAAACGGTATATTGTGAAGCCTGGACCCGACCAGATAATAATTAACCATGATTCCCAGAAAGACACTATGAAGCCTGGATCCGACCAGATAATAATACAACTTTCCAAAAAGACCATAAAAGCCTGGACCCGACCAGATAACAGTTTTCAAAGAGTTTTCTGTGAAGCCTGGATCCGACCAGATAACAGTTAATCCATCCTTTCCTCCGGTAAGTTACTGTGAAGCCTGGATCCGACCAGATAATAGTTAACCTCTGCATCCCCAACAAGTTATTATGAAGCCTGGACCCGACCAGATAACTATTCAATTTCAAGGAATTTTCTGCAAAGCCTAGATCCGACTAGACAATAGTTAATTCATCTCCTCTTCCAGTAAGTTGCCACGAAGCCCGAATCCGACCGGATGGCAGCCAACTACTTTATCCTCAACAGCCGTAAAGCCTGGATCTGACCAGATAACAATTGACATCTGAGCGATATTCCCCAGAAAAAAACATTTTTCAACAAAATTTGAAGATATGCAAGTTCTTCATTTCCAACAGGCAATCAGGGATTCAACATCCCTGGATTTCCTCAGAAGCAGTCAGGGATTTATTTTTCCAGACAGAAAAATACATCTCACATTCATACATCATAGCATGTACATACCATATGCATTTAGCATGATACCACATCTGGTGAATATCATGCAATCATCTGCAATTTACTAACCCCTTTTCTCCCAGGTAAAACGTCAAGTTTAGTATAAATCAACAAGAGATTTATGCTGATACTTCTTCTAGTGTTTACCAACATTCCTCCAAATGGCATTTATAAGCCCATTCACCATCCATCTTCGAGTGCAAATTTCTGGGCACTCTAGTGTTCAATCATCTTTCACCTTCAAGTCACAAATGGCGGATCCGCCAATCTAACTCTTCAGGTTCAAGAAGTTTGAACAGGGGCAGCTGTTGCACCCTAAAATTTGCCCTCTCATTTCTCAAGGAGTCACCCTGGATCCTCAAGTTTGCTTTCATCAGGTCTCCAGGCCTTGAATTATCAATTTTTCCAAGCAGACCATTCACAAGGGCAAAATGGTCATTTACACACTAAGAAGTCTAACTTTGACTTTTGGATCAAAATCAAATCTCAAAAATCATATTTCATCAAGACATGTTGGAATATAAAGTTTGCTTCATCAAGAGTTTCAAAAGTCAAATTTTACTTTGCAAAAGTCAAATTCTAAATACTTAGAAATTTTTCTAAGTATTTAAGAAATATGACAATTTCAGAACTTCTGAGCCAGTGTTCTTATTCAGCAAATTCTGGATATTCTCAAGACAGAGTTTGGTCAGAACTTCTGGGCCAGTGTTCACAAAGGTTCAGTCAGAGTTTGCAAAGGTTAAAACAAAGAGGGTAACAAAGCGTGTTGTAAAGTATATTGGAAGTTCTGAAGGATCCTTCAAAATGCGCTGAAATCAGAAGATACAGAGGTTGAATGTTGCGCTGAAGCAGAAATTCTGATCCAGAGTTAAGCAAGGACACAGAGTTTCATATGGGAACCCATTTAATGCTCACAACCACTTGTGAAGCCTTTATCCAAGGGATTCACACCACGTGTACCCCTACTATCTTGGGAAGACAAACTTCTGTTCAAAAGTATGCTAGACCAATGCGCTGCTTCTATTTTTCCTTAATTCACATTGCCAAATCCAGTTGAGGCACTATTAACCTTCAACTTGAATGCATTTAACCCCACTTGTTTAAGCTTACTTCAAGAGTAAGTCAGTATCTAGCATATGATGTTGGTGCCACTTGACCGCCCCAACTGCAAAACTTTTCCTATAAATAGAACACCATTTGCCCACTGAAGGAGGCCGAAAAAATTTGTGAAAGAAGCGAGAGAATTGAGAAAGAAAGCTTTGAATCACTGCAAAATTCCAAGAACCCAGGAAACTATAAACACAAAAATACCAAAATCTTAGCATTGATTCCTTACATTCAAACTCCATTTCTTCCTCGAGTGTTCTTGATTAAAGCCATCCCAAACTCTGTAATCAAACAGTAACACATTCTCCTCCAAAATCCATTTCAAAAGGATCAGAGCTTCACCCTTTGGCTGTCCCAGAAGTTGTAAACTTCCATCATGCTGAGTACGTGAAGAAGTTACTCAGAACATCACCAGAATTCAAGACCAACCTCCCGTTCACAGAATTCTTTCCAGCTGCGAGGTAAGTTTTCTTCTGACTCTCATCATAATTGATTAAGCATTGTCAGATTTTGCATATTTAGCACAATGTAGATATTCTGATTCTGAGGATGTACATATTCTGAAAATTCATGCATCTGCTTGCCTGAGTAGAAGAGATCCCTATTCAGAATTTCATAAAGAAATTAGGACTCAGAATTAGAATTAACAAATACATGTTGCTTCTGATTTGTGCTTCTGATATTCCGTGAAATTTGTCACTATGCAACTTCGGTTCTGTAAGAAATGACTAAGTTGCAGATGTTCTGATTGACATGGAGAGAGGCAAAGTTCTGACAGTTGCGTCAGAACTTCTGAAAACTTCTGAGTTCCCAAAAGATCCAGAACTTCTGAACTTCCATATTTTTGCTAACCTGTTTCTGTCATTGCAGCAGGTCAGAGTCAGAACTTCTGACCTCTTCTATTTTTAGCATTTTGCGCTGATTATGTTTCTTTTCCCTTTTTTATTTTGCCATCATATTATATTTTTAATCAAAAAACACCAAAAATATTTTATATTTGCATGATATATTTTCTTTTAAATATAAAAAAGACAAAAAATATTTTCTTAAACAAAAGTTATTTTCCTTTTTTAAACAGACAAACATTTTACATTTCCTATACATTCTTATCTATTTCAATGTGGTTGTAATAGTAACCCATGATTTTAACTTGCAACCCCCATTCATAAATATGTACCCCCACCCCCCCTAAATATTGTAATAGCGTAGGACTTTACATTTCCGCACTGTTATTTCTTTCAATATATGCTAGTAATTAGGGTGTGTATGACAAGATATGAAAATTGACAAATAGATCACCCTAATCAAGACAAATTACGCATGCAATCAAACACACTATTCACACATGCACCCTTAAAGTTAACTCCACTTGCTGCCTTCTAAAAATGGCCATGTTATGCATGTGGGAGGTCTTAGCACAAACAAATCGAAAAAAGATCATAGTCCCTCGATGACGCTATCAAAAGTTGCCTTTCAAAATGATCTTAGTCCCTAAAGAAAAGTGCTAAGTCATCTCACAACATTGCTATCATGGTCATACGATGACCCAATACCCGTCCCTTCACATCCAACGACGAGGCTTCTTACCAAGTCAATGGTAAGGTAGCAACATCTAAAGGAGGAGGAAAAGAACACTTAAGACCTTTTGAGTAGGTAGATTACTTTTAGTTGCTTGCTCAAAATTCAAAACAAACATCCTTTCTATTTTTAAAACAATCACATACACTTTTCAAACATCTTTCCAAACTTGAAACATTTTCAAAAGCTCAACACTTTGTATACGTTCTTACGAACGAGAACTATTACAAAGTTTTCCTAAACGATGGCACCTTTTCAAAATACTTTCAAGACCACACAAAAGCATAATTTTCAAACAAAAAGCAAGTGATCTAGCAAGCAACTAAGAGCCCATGGAAAACCATGGATGGAAAGGGTGCTAATACCTTCCCTTTTCATAATCTACCCCCCGAACTCAAGAAAACATCACTAAAGGTCTTTCCTGTGCTTTTTCACCTTTCCTTATTGGATAAAAGAAAATTCGGTGGCGACTCTTTCTAAACCGCAACATTTGCGAATACAAAATGCAAAACACCTCAAGTCAGTTCTCCCACCGTATCACAGGGTTGTATTGAGATGAAGATGTATTGGCATTTTGTGGGGGGTCTCTTAGTGAAATGAGCTCAGCTTTCAGTAAATGTTGTAGGGTTTGTGGTAAGGACATACCAATCTTGGTGTATTGTCTTTCTTGAAATTTCGTCCTACGCCTACCCTTTCGTTGTGATTGAATATATGTAGGATTGGAAATTAGAACTGCCCCCACTGAGTAATGGCGGTCAGTCTTAGTACGGATTCTTGATCCATACACAACATTAGTCTCTTTTTTACCAGTAAAGGGCATCTTTACATAGTTGGACGTAAAAGTTGATATCATAGGAATTTTTCCACTCTTAATGCCACTTTCGACCCTTTCACCATTTAGGATTAACTCGGTGAAACCAGACGAAGAACTCCCAATTAATAAGTTAAAAAAGGGGTCAGTTAACATACCCATGAACATATCAACTAGTTCTCTGTCAGTTAGTGGTGGTTGGACCCTACCAGCAAGATCCCTCCATTTTTGCATGTACTCTTTAAACCCCTCATTAGTACCCATTTTCATTCCTTGAAGTTGAACTCTAGTTGGTAACAAATCAGCATTGTACTGATACTGGTGATAAAAAGCACTGGCTAGATCTTCCCATGTGTGGATGCGGGAACCCTCCAATTGATAGAACCATTCTAGTTGAGTCATAACTAGACTCTCTTGGAAGAAATGGATCCAGAGCTTTTTATCGATAGTGTGTGGCTGTATCTTGCGCACGTAAGACCTTAGATGAAGTTTTGGGCAGGAAACCTCGTCATACTTGGCAAAGACCGGTATCTTGAACTTATGGGGAATGACAACCCCAGGTACTAAGCCCAAATCATCAAAATCCAATCCAGGCACGACTTGAATTTCAGCAGCCTTTAGTTTGTCCTCTAACTTCTTGTATTTATCCTCATCCAGAGGATACTGCTCATCAAAGTAATCTTCGTCTTTGGAAACTTGATCATTGGCACCACCAGCATGGGTGATCCTTGCCTCTTCGTCCTCCTCAGACGACTCTTCGACTTTTATACCTGATGAAACGGACCTTTGAACCTTTTACTCATGTTGATGAAGACCTTCTTTTTGGTATTCTTCTTGCTCCCTCTGGTGAAGAGTGCTTTCATATCTTCCTGCCCCTTGGCTAAGTTCAGGAACATTTGTTGGAACTGGATATTCTGAGCTTAGACATCTTTAACTGTTTGCTCTAGAGCCATCTCTACTGAAATAAACAGTAAGCAGATGAGAAAACCTTAATGGGGAAAACTTGTTATGATGACATGCATGTTATGTGGATGCGATGTTTTCAAGGATCTCGTGGGGTAAACACAAGAAAATGTTAGAAGTTGAACTTTGATCACAACTTTGAGTGAATAAATTTGTATTGTTGAATGTCCTTCTATGAGAATCAAGCTCACCATGTTGAGTGGGTCATATCCCTTGACTCTTGTTACCGTGCTTTGGTCTTTGACAACATTTGGTTAGAGGAGAATAAATCCTCTTGCCCCTTGATAGACGTCTGGTTCATCATGACCCTGCATCACATGCCCTTGAGATCCTTGAAATGGTTATTGAAGATGCTGTGGTATGATGTCATGATGTTTATGTGCAAGTAAACATATACACACAGAGCAAACAAGTCGTTATGTACAAACAAAGCAAACAAATCCTTAGGTTTAGGCTTGCATGGAGTTTATAGGTAAGTACCCTCTTTAAGTTTAGTTTGTTCAAATTGTCCTACAAAGTAAACGGGATCTAAGGAATCACAATATCATTGATCTTTCTTGACTGGGCATTGTTTTAGCATAACCAGTCTTTTCTTGTGGCCAAAATATCCCAAAAGTCTGATCTCAATGAGCGTAGCATCGAGTATCAACCAATTTTCAGCTTTCCATGAAACTGGCTATCTCACTATTTCCTAATGGCCAAGTTGTTCAATTAAAGGTTCTAAGGTCTGTTAGTGCTTCATGACACCGCTCAGCGGCCCTGTATTCTCATTGATTCAACACAAGGGATACCGGTACCAACAAATGTGTCACACTAACGTAGCCATTGCTTTAACCATATCGGTCTATGCCGTACAATTTCCACAATCTATTGCTACTTACCTAATGGTGTTCCCCGATCAGAGTAGAGGATCAATACAAACCCAAACAAGAACCCATACATGTAAAGCAAAAAAATCAAACAATGAAAACAAGTAAATGTGATCTACTTACCTAATGGTGTTCCCCGATCAGGGTAGAGGATCAATACAAACCCAAACAAGGACCCATACATGTAAAGCAAACAAATCAAACAATGAAAACAAGTAAATGTGATCTAGCTCTAAGGAAACCCCACTTTTAAGTATGATTCCCCAGCAGAGTCGCCAGTTCTATAATATGGTGGGAGAACTGACTTGGTTGTTTTGTGTTTGATTGCAATTGTTGCGTATAGAAAGATTCACCACCGACTTTTCTTTTATCCAATATGGAAATAGTGAAAATAATAGGAAAGACCTTTGAGATATTTTCTTGAGTTCGGGAGGTAGATTATGAAAAGGGAAGGTGTTAGCACCCTTTTCATCCATAGTTATCTATGGGCTCTTAGTTACTTTCTAGATCACTTTTGAAATTGCTTTGTTCGAAATATGTTTGTGGTGGGTTTTGAAAGTATTTTTGAAAAGCGCCTTCGTTTAGGCAAACTTTATAGTGATTCTCGTCTCTATAAGAATGCATACAAAGTGTTGGACTTTTTGAAAATATTTCATGTTTTGAAAGTGTTTGGTGTGTTTGAAAATATGTTTGTTTTTTGAAGATGGGTTGTGAGCAAGTAACTAAGAATGTTCTACCTACTCAAAAGTCTTTTGTTCATTTCTTTCTTCCTTTGATATTGTTGTCTTACCATTAATTGGTAAGAAGCCTTATCTTTGGATGTAAAGGGACGGGCGTGGATCATCGTATAGTCATGAATAGCAATGTTGTGAAATATCTTAGCATTTCTCTTGAGGTACTAAGATCATTTATAAGGCAACATTTGAAGCGTCATTGAGAGACTATGATCTTGTATTTTTTGATTTTTTTTGCTAAGTCGTCTCACGTGCATAATATGACTATTTTTCATAAGGCAAAAAGTGGAGTTAACCCTAGAGGTGCAAGTGTGCAAAGTGTTTGTTTTTCATGCTTGATTTATCTTGGATTAGATTTTCTAAGCATTGATTTTATCTATTCATACAAACCCTA
The DNA here is from genome assembly GCA_948472305.1 of Vicia faba. Classification (NCBI taxonomy): domain Eukaryota; kingdom Viridiplantae; phylum Streptophyta; class Magnoliopsida; order Fabales; family Fabaceae; genus Vicia; species Vicia faba. The sequence continues at coordinate 7,616 of CATIWC010002601.1, read as the reverse complement.
ATTTACTAGCATTGATATGAAAGTGATAAATTGCAGAATGTAAATTTACTATGCTATTACATCATTTGGGGAGGGGGATACAAATTTACAAATGGAGATTACAAGAAATTAAACCCTAATTATCTATTACAACCATATTGAATTTGTACAAGAAATGACATGAATATAATGTACAAGGAATATAAAAAGAAATCGATTTTGCTTTGGATTTTTGTTAGGAAAATTGTTTTGACCTAATTAACCTAAAGGGATGTGATTAATGTAAAATAGGAAAATTAATCCTAAGTTAAAAGGAAATAAAATTAATCAAAAAATCATTTTTTAGGGTTTTTTTATGGAAGGCTTTTGGTTAATTAAAATAAATATGAAAATAAAATATTTTTTGTGATATTTTTATATATTCATATAATAGACATTATAAATAAATAGTGTGCAAAAAAAATCAACTCAAAAGGAGTTGTTTTGATTGGTTGGAAAAAATTTCGAAGTTTGTTAAAAAATGAAAAACAAACAAGTGATAAAAAAATTGTTTTGGTCCTGCCAAGGTTTGAACCCAGGTTCTCCACACCTTTCATTCAGAACAACTAACACTCAATATGTTATGAACTTGCAGGTTAGTTTGGAAAAAATGCAAAAATAAATACAAAAGGTCTCGTTGGGGCTCGAACTCAGTAGCTTCTACATGACAAGGCCTTAGCGCGCGCTGTTTCTACCACTGAGGTGGTCTGTTTCATCTGTTAGTTATACAACTTGCATTAAATATAAAATGAACTCATTTCTAAAAATTTGAACATGGCTTCATCTTCTTCCTTCACGCACGCAGGGGTGCATAACTTCATTGTTAAGCTTCTAAAAGCTTCATTTCTCAGCCAAATCGAAAAATGTAAGCATCAAAACTGCCTAAAATTTGAATATGAATCCAACTACGTAATTTTTGAAATCTATGGATCAGAGGTTAACACGAATTTTGTTTGGTACCAAAATCAAAACCTAACTGGTCAGAGTTGAAATTCTCAACATACAAGCTAAGATAATTAAAACTATGGACATGGTCAGCTTCCTAGACATGATATCTGCATCTTTTCTTCATATTGTATATACAAATGATGCTTGAATGAATAGTTCCAAGTTTGAAAAAAACATACCTCTTAGAGTGAAATTCGAAGGACTTCCACACGAATTCTAGAAATGGCTTGATGATGGATTAAGCTTGCCTGGACTTCCCTGAAGCTAGTGGGATCACTATTGTGCTTTGAAAGCCAGGAGGATTTTGGAGTTGGCTCTTCAAAGTAAAAAATGGCAAACAATATGGCTTTCGATGCAGATTCTGAGTTCAAGGAGAGAAGTTTTGGGAGTGTTCTAAGGTTGGTGTATGGAAGCTTAGTGAATCGAAAGGCCAAAAAACACACGGAGGGATTTAAGATTTTGTGTGTAAAGTTATAATGTGCCAAGTTTTGTGCTTGTGTGCAAGTTCTTAGTTTTTGAGAGTTTGGGAGTGTTTGAGGATTTTTCAACACACAAGAATCTGACCCCCTTAGCTTGCAAATGGTCTCTCCATTTATAGAGAAAAGGTTTTGGAAGTTGAAGTAATTAGATTTGCAAGATAAAAAATTATGGTTTGGTTGGAATGCGAATATCAAGTTATGTCAAGTTTTCCATGATCCCAAGATGAAGTACCAAATTTGTTGGTATAGAGAGGCTACTTTCCATGATTTATGGTGGAGTGCAGCCAGAAGTAAGCAAGGTATGGGCTCAAGTCAAATTTTGTACCAAAAAGCTTGCTTTATGGAAAGATCTTTTGGACAATGGCTTAATAACTTGGGTAATAGCTCAAGAGTGGGTGTAAGCATTAAATTATGATGAGATTTGCAAGCAAGAAGGCCTTCAATACAAGATTATGCAGCATGGTATAAGGGTTTAGAGGTGGATCGAAGCAGGTTGCTCGAAGAAAGCCATTGCCCACTCGAAGCTTGTGATCGAAGCAAGCATGAAGATAGACTTGTGATTCATAGTGTCGAAACTATGTGTGTCGAAGGTTTTAGAGGTGGGTCGAAGTTGGTTGCTCGAAAGAGGCCATTGCCCAATCAAAGCTTGTGGATCGAAGCAGGTTGCTCGAAGGAAGCCATTGCCCAATCGAAGCTTGTGGATTGAAGCAGGTTGCTCGAAGATAGCCATTGCCCATTCAAAGCTTGTGGATCGAAGCAGGTTGCTCAAGGGAAACCATTTCCCAGTTGAAGCTTGTGGATCAAAATAGGTTGCTCAAAGGAAGCCATTGCCCAGTTGAAGCTTGTGGATCGAAGCAGGTTGCTCGAAGGAAGCCATTGTCCAGTCAAAGCTTGTGGATCGAAGCAGGTTGCTCGAAGGAAGCCATTGCCCAGTCGAAGCTAGTGGGTCGAAGCAGGTTGTTCGAAGGAAGCTATTTCTCAATCGAAGCTTGTGCATCGAAGCAAGCATGCTCTTCTTCGACTTGCCAAAATCTGCCCACCACTCCTTTTTGATCAGTCATCTGGTTCGAACAGCCTGAACCAGATTTTGAATTCGACATGGTTATCTGCTTTGCACTTTTGACAGTTTCCTCTTCCTCCTTTCGAGGATTCAGAAGTTCCATCTTTGATCTGATGCTTGAGAGCCGAATATGATCCATGGAAATTATATGGGGCATTAAAAGTCCAATTGTACTTGTGCAAACTCAAACCCTAGTTTTGAGTCATCAGTGTTTGAGGAGGTATCTTGAGCTGATCAAACCTTGTGCAGTCTTGAATCAATAGAGATATTGTGAGAAAATTCTTGAGTAATGAGAGGGCAAATTTTGGGATACAACAGTTACTATATGGTATTTTGATCTTACAAATATTGGATCATGCTAGCTTCAACATAGAAGAAGAGGAACCCATTAATGACTCTACAAGGATACTTAAACATGCTTTAAGAAAGATGTGAATGTCCATCATAGATGGAGTCGTAATGTCGAAGTCACCAAAAGCAGGAAAATTTGTGCAAAGTCAACAAGCGCTTGGACATGGAGGTCACTAAAATCTAGAGGAATTTGATTATGAATTCCCTTAGAAGACTCTTGCTGGAGCTCCCCACTCACACCATAGTTAAATAGCAGAAGTGCACAAGCATAAAGATTGAATATCTGGTGCAGAAGCTCGATGAGATTTAGATGGCATTGCCTTATGGGTTATTTAGTGATGATGATGATTATGAGGAGGAGGAGGAGGAGGACACTGAGTAGTCCTTTCCTGTTTGTCGTATTTGTTTTGTTGTTAAGTTTCTTGTTTTTGCCTTTTAGCATCCTTTCCCTTTGTAAACATATTTTCATTTCTTAATGAATGATGTTTTTAGTTGATTATTAAATACATCCTTCCTTAATAATATTTTTATATGTGTTTGAAAGTGTTTTCCCGCCTTTTTATCTATCTATTTATTTTTTTTCACGCCTTTTAGATAATGTCAAAAAGGAGAAGTATACTCTTAGAAGGATTAGGGTATAATCACTATATTTGTGAGGGGATTTTAATAACTCAAAACCTTTATCTATATTTCTCTATTTGTTTCACCTCCTCGAGAGATGAGTTGTCATCATAAAAAAGGGTGGAGAATATGGATTTATGTGTTTGTAGGTATAACTATTTGAAACTGTCTGATGCTCATGATAGTTTTGTTGATGACAATATTATGATATGAAGTCTTCATCTATCAAGAATAAGCACTAACTAAGATTATCTATCAAGATGCCTTTGTGAGATCAATTTGTCAAAGCCAATCTCAATAAGGACAATGCATAACATCAATCAGCGTTCAACGAAGTCTCTGATGATCACTGGTCAACAATATCTGATAATGGTGTCTATCAATAAGCTTTATCAAACCTCGTTAGTTAGAAGAAGACAAGTTGTAGATAAAGTGCTAAATTAATGATGAATCAAGCAAGAGATCTTGAAGCTTCAATGGTTGTGAAAGCGGGAAAGTGTGAAGTCCCTATTGATCTGTGTCTTATTGACCAGTTTATTATAAAGATATAAGAGTAATTCTTAAATTACTATGGAAAATCACACACACACACATAGTGTTAAACCTTTATCGTTTTTTAAAACATCTTAAACTCTATAAAGGAACCATCAAGTTGCATGTAAGATTGACCAAGAGTCTTCCTAATCATTTATGAGGCATTTGCACACTGCCTAGTTAATTAAAAACTTAATCCAATCGATTAGAGTATGGAAAAAGGTTTCTTAATAGATTATAAATACTCTTAATTGCATAAGGTTGTCCTATTTTTGAAGCTTCTCATCGATTAAACTCATGCCTTAATTGATTAGATCATTAAAAGGTCCGTCAATCTTTTTCCTTTTCGAGCCAAGATTTTCTTCTATAAATAGAGGGCTTGTCCCCATTTCAAAATACACCAAAAAGGTATTTCTATAATACTTTCTCATTTTATACTTTCTTTACTTTGTTTCTTTCATTTTCACAAAAAATGGCATAGTGGTTAGGTTGCAAGAAGAAATTTTTGGAGACATTTAGATTGAACTTCTATAAATTGTTGATGGATTTCTCTTTTCCTTTATCTCTTTACCTTTTTTTTTTTAACTTCATAACAATTCACCTATTTCTTATGTTTTGAGTCACTTGTCCAACACTAAAATTGTCTCGATCACTCAAGTCAACTTTAATAATAAAAGTTCTCAATTTTGATTTGATATTTTCTTCATTTGAGTCCATTCATTTTGAAAGAGTCCATATTTTAAAAAACATTACTCTCTCCATTTCAAAATAACAGTCGTTTAAGATTTTTGCACACAAATTAAAAAATATAATGATGTTATCATAAGATATTATACTCTTACAAAATTAACTCTATTAATATATTAAAAGTAGTATAAAGAATAAAAAATAAATGATACAATTAAAAAAATAATAATCATTATTAAATTGAAAAATAAAAATAACAATTATTTTAAAATAAAATTTATTTATTAAAATAATAGCTATGTTGAGTAACAAATTAAACAAACAAGTTATTATTAAAAACAAAAATAGTACCCCATTCATTGTTGGTCTTAAGTCTTAACATATTCTTAGAAATTTCCTCAACCCTCTAATAAGCCATTCTTTGTTTTGCTCTCTCGGTCCTTGCTTTGACTCTGTATCTACTTCTCACTCTGAAACCTTACGAAGGAAGGATCCAGAGTGACTATATTCTCACACCCAGGTAACCAAAATTGCAACTTTCATTTGGGTGTTCATGATTTCCAGTAATTAGGGTTTTGGATCTACCAAAATTCAAAACAAATATTTGTTTATTATCCTTCAATTGAGCTCAATTTTGTCAAATTTTCTAACTTTATTACTACTTTTGGAGTTTAGTGCTGTTTGTGATTGAATAGAAGGTGCTATTTTGCATTTAGGGTTTTAGAAGCTGGATCTGATTTGAGCTATTAAGATGGGGGGACATTCTAGCAAGAAGATGATTGATGCAGATGATTGCACTAAAATGGGTACCCATTCTGTGTATGCAGCTGATTTGAGCTCATATGAAGCTGCATGTGTTAAAGATCCAAACTTGCAATCTTTTGATGAGTCGATTAAAGAGCGAACCAATAGGGTTATTAGTTCTCTTGCTACTGGTGTTGAGGTCAGGTCTTTATCTTTTGATTCTCTGAGAGAAGTTACTGATAGTTTGCTTGAGATGAACCACGAAGTTGTTCAAGTGATTTTGGATTGCAAAAGAGATATATGGGGGAACAAGGATTTGTTCTCGTTGGTCAATGATTATTTTGATAATAGTATGCAGACGTTGGAGTTTTGTAATTCTCTTGAGAAATGTTTGAGGCGGGCGCGGGAGAATCAAGTGATTGTTAAGTCGGTGATTACATTTTTCGAAGAAGAGGTGCAAAATGGGCTTGAAGGGGGGACTTGTGTGAAGACATTGCAAGAGCTTAAGAATTTTAAGGATGCCGGGGACCCTTTTACGGAGGAGTTTTATTTGTTGTTTCAGTCGGTTTACACGCAACAGGCAACCATGTTGAAGAAATTGCAAATCAAAAAGAGAAAGCTTGATAAGAAAATGAAATCACTCAAGTCATGGAAGAGGGTTTCTAATGCAATTTTCTTGGCTGCTTTCGTTTCCATGTTGATTTTCTCTGTGGTTGCTGCTTCTATTGCTGCACCGCCGGTTGTAACAGCGTTGGCTGCAGCATTGCTTGTTCCATTAGGGTCGATTGGAAAATGGTGTAACTCGCTTTTTAAGGGCTATGAGAAGGCTCTAAAGGGACAAAGGGAAGTAGTTGACTCAATGCAGCTTGGTACTTACATTTCACTGAAGGATTTGGACAACATTCAGGTGCTTACAAACAAATTGGAACTACAGCTTGAATCGTTATTGGAGAATGCTGATTTTGCGCTTAAAAATGAGGATGTGATAAAGCTTGCAATCGACGAGATTAAGAAGAATATAGAAACTTTTTCAGAGACGTTGGAGACTCTAAGCGCAAATGCTGATAAATGCAGTCGACATATACGGAAAGCAAGGACGGTCGTTATACAAAATATAATCAAAAGACCTGGTTGAGATTAGGTAACTTTGGATTTATTCTATTGATTACTTTCTCTTGATGCCAAGGCTACAATTGTGAAGTATGATTCTGTAGTAGCAAGATCATAACTTCAATAAGATGCCTTAAATAAAGAGAAATGAAGATATTACTTGTGTAGAACATTTATGTATTTATTTATATATAAATATAACCCTTATGTGTAGATATTTGGACTATACATACATATAGTTACAAATGTGTTTAGTGTGGATTGCTTGGTTGTCTCTGATTACATTATTGCTAGATGAAATTAAACATCATCTATAGGTCAATAAGGAGATCATGATAATTTTCATATAACAAAGCTAGGATTTTAGATGTTGAAGTTTTAAGTGTAGCCTCACTTTAGTTAGGGAAAAATTTAGTGGAGCAGCTTCATAAGGAGTAGATGGCTAAGTAAATTTGTTTAAAGGTTGGAATTTAAGTTTCAAATGAAGTTACCCCCCTTTAATTGAAGTAATGAAGTGTATTTAAAAGTAGTTTACTCTTGCTTATAAGAGTGACTCGAGGGTGTGAAAACAAGTTTTCCTAAACAATTTGAATATGTTTCAACAGGTAAATTTATCACGACTTTGTCAATTGAGTTACCCTTCCGGCTTCACACCTAGGATCAAAGCTTCTTTCCCATTTTTCCTTCAAAGAATTCCATATCACCAAGAAACACAAATTCCTTAAATTGCAAATATATATATATATATATATATATATATATATATATATATATATATATATATATATATATATATATATATATATATATATATATATATATATATATATATATATATATATATATATATAATATATATATATATATATATATATATATATATATATATATATATATATATATATATATATATTTATATATATATATATATATATATATATATATATATATATATATATATATATATTATATATATATATATATATATATATATATAAATTATATATATATAATATATATATATATATATATATATATATATATATATATATATATATATATAT